>JASDQU010946594.1:50883-72502 GCA_032191745.1 Picea mariana | reverse complement strand
GGGGGGGGGGCAAGATCTTTTCAAAACTTGATTTATGATCCAGTTATCATCAAGTTTGGATACAAAATGAGGACATAAACAAAACAACATTTCAAACAAGATACATACATTACGAGTTTGTAGTCATACCTTTCAGACTCACTAACGCCCCAGCCACGTTTATGTGCCTAATGAACAGTATTTTCAGTGAGTACTTGGACAATTTCATGGTAGTATTCATCGACGATATCCTAGTCTATTCAAAGACGGAGGAGGAACATGAGGAACACTTAAGAATAGTGCTGCAAACATTAAGGAAGCACAAATTGTATGCCAATTTTGACAACTATGATTTCTACCAGAAAGAGATACAATATCTTGGACATATAATTTCAACAGAGGGCATTGTCGTAGACCCGGAAAAGACAAAAGCCACTAGGGAATGGATGGTACCTAAAGATGTAGCAGATATATGGTCGTTCATGGGAATCACTGGATATTGCTGCTGGTTTATACAAGGGTTTTCGAAGATAGCCTACCCTATCACATCATTACAAAAGAAAGGAACCAGGTTTAACTAGTCAGAGAAATGTCAAGAGAAATTCAATAAACTAAAGGAGTTATTGACAACGACACCCATATTGAAGGTAGCAGACCCAGATAAAGACTTCACTATATGTGTTGATGTTAGTAAGGAAGGACTATGTGGTGTCCTAACCTAGGAAGGACACATTATTTGCTATGAGTCCCGGAAATTGAAGGAACACGAGAGAAATTATGTCACTCATGACTTAGAATTAGAACAGTAATACATGCCTTAAAGATGTGATGACACTACATAATGGGTAGAAGATTCTTATTATTAACGGATAATAGTGGGGTAAAATATCTATTTAACCAACCAGATCTTAACACAAGGCAAGCAAGGTGGTTAGCCTTCTTGAGTGAATTCGACTTCGAGGTCAGACATATCAAGGGCAAGGAAAATAAGGTAGCAGCTGCTTTAAGTAGAAGAATCCATGGGTTATTTGAGATGAACGTTAGCAGGGCAGAAAGTGATCTGGAAGGAAGAATAAGGACGGCTAGTGTTGATGATGAAAACTATACTAAAATAAAGATAGAAATATCGAACAATACTGTGAACTCAGAGAAACTAGATCTAAGTATCGATGAGAAGGGACTGTTACGGTTTAAAAACAGACTTTACATACCAGATTCCGTAGGGTTAAAATTGACAATCTTGGATGAAGTACATAAAAAGCCGTCTTTTGTCCACCCAGGTTACCAGAAAATGATAGCAACACTGAGGAAACTATTTTATTGGCCTAACATGAAAGTCGAAATAGCAGAATACTTGGCAAGGTGACAATATTGTCAGCAGGGTAAGGCCAAGCACCAGCATCCAGCCAACCTATTATAGCCATTGCTAGTACCAAAATGGAAATGGGAGACTATATCACTCGACTTTATAACAGGGCTCAATACCAAATTGAATTTTAGTACAAGATTATCATCCACAAACGGATGGACAGACCAAAAGGACAAACCAGATCGTAGAGGATATGCTCCACATGTATGTAAGAACAAAACCGAACAAGTGGGAAGACTATCTTCACTTGGTAGAATTTGCATATAACAATGGGTACCAAACTTCGGCTAAGTTAAGCCCTTTCGAAATACTATACGATAGAAAATGTACGACTCCAATTAGCTGGGATAACCCGGCTAACAGACTCATGGTCAGACCCGAAATTCTCCAAGAAATGGAGAACATGGTTAGAAAGGTACAACAGAACTTGAAAGAATCACAGGACAGATAAAAGAGTTATGCAGATAAAAACAGAAGACAACCTAGAATTTAAAATAGGAGACCATGTTTATTTAAAAGTCAAAGCCCGAAAAAGCTCATTGAAGTTAGGGAATTGTGCCAAGTTGGCACCCAGGTTTTGTGGGCCCTTCAAGATACTAGCTCTAATTGGACCCATAGCATACCAACTTGTACTTCCAGCTAATCTAAGAATTCATAATGTATTTCATGTTTCATTGCTGAAAAAGTATATTCATGACCCTACTCATATGACTGATTGGAACTTGGTGCAGGTGGAACCCCTACGCATTCTAGACTGGAGAGAAATAGCACTTCAGAACAGAGTCGTCGCTCAGGTAAAGGTGTAATGGAAGCACTTTAGTCCTGAGGAGGCCACTTGGGAGTTGGAAGGAGATTTGCGAAAATCTCATCCAATCTTGTTATAGGAAAGGAACGAACACTAAGGACATTGTTTTATTTAAGGGGGAAAGGATGTGACATCCCCAAAAATAAAGAATTAAAAAAAATATTTTAGAATCTAAAATTGCTGGAAATTTATTTCCGTTTTTAGTAAATTCGAAATTGGAAAATTTTTTCCATTTATGGCAATTCCGAATTTCGAATTTTCTAATTGTAGTAAATGATTTTGACTATTGGGCAGAGATCTGATTTGTCCCAACAAGCTACTTGACTATGACACTTGTATGAAAAAGGGAAAAAATAGAATATTTTATATTGATTGCAGGAGGACAAATGGAGCAGCCATGTTAAATTTAGCTGACCATGACTCCATGAGTGGGGAACACATTTAAATTAACTCTGGGCTGATTGTTACAAGTGGAAAATAAGTGATTTGGCCAATGGAAGCCCCTGAAAATCAGGGATTTAGAAAAGCTGCGAAAATTTACCAAGAGAGGGAAAAAGTCCTAGGCAAACTAATAAAAAGCATATGTGAGGAGGCAGGATGCTGCCAAGTATGCGGGGGAAAGAAGACTACAGAATTTTGTTCTTGCTGTTATGAGCACTACTGTGTGAGTGTGAGGCAAGGAGGATACTACTGGAATTCGAAGGAGATTGCTGGAGAGGATATTTGAATTCGCCCTCATGGACTCATGGTCAGGCTAGGGGGTGAATCGGGCAAGTAGATTGGCTGCCCTGTTCTACGGTTGGGAGGAACGTGGTTGTTCCCTTTGTCTTCTCGTAAATTTAGTTCAAATATGTAACTCTACCTTATTCTATTCAAATGTTATGTGTTGTAATCTGTTTACTTCTATGTATGAATTTTTGGTTGAATGTTGTGGGGAAAGATCTAACATTTTACTTCATAGTTGTTGGCTAGAAGTGGACTCTTTTATTTAGTAGTGATGCTGAGTAATTACTAAGATCTTGGAATGTACCCAAACAACGAAACAAATTATGTAATAGTTACAAGACCCATAACAGACTGGATATCAGACTATCGTTATCTTCTTAGTTATTTCTGTCAAATAAAATGAAATAAGATTGTTCCGAAAATACTAGAAGCCACGTGCACCAATAGCTGTGGCGGATTTCATTTCCTATAGAGATGTATATAGTATACAGTGAGCCTCCTCGAATGAGTATACCTTTCATAATCAAATAAATATACCCTAAACATTGAAGTACTAGTCGATATACATGTAAACCTATATAGCTATTTTTTTATGAACCGATATATATAGATATACATTGTAATGGGCATGCTGCGATAGTAGAGTAACGATGCTAGAGTAAATTTTTTACATCAGAATCCTAAACTATTAAGTGGATAGATAATCTTATAAGTATATAGATATAAATAATCTTATAGATAATCTTATATGACAGTAAGTTAGGAATGACTCTATTAATCAGAAACTTACCTACAGCATAAACCACAATTTTTCTGTCGTAATAACCATGCTGCCTATTTTCGGGTGAGCAGACCTATAGAGGCTTATTCAATAATGGTAATAGAAATAGAAGGTAAATAGTGCAGGCTGCGTAAATCCAAAATGAATAATGATGCCATCTAACTTTCTGGTGAATAGACCTATAAGGGCTTATACAATAATGATAATAGAAAAAGAAGGTAAATAGTACACGACGCGTAAATCCAAATTGTTATTGAAGCTATCTATTCTTTGGTAAGCAGACCGTTAAAGGATTATTCAACAATGATAAATGAAACAGAAGGTAAATAGATTGTGATGCGTAAGCTCGAAAACTATATTTTTTTACACCAAAATTAAGTATAAACGAAATCTAGGAATCATCGCACATCTTTCTGGGAAAGAACAAAACTCTTAAGCGTATCGCTATGCATGATCAAATCATTTTGGAAAAGGGACTGTACAATCAATAATAAGATTCCATTCTGGAAACAAAAATAGCTAGAATAGCTCAGGAAGGAATTCGTAGTACCAAAACCATCCTTGAAATATATAGAGGAGAGTACTTTAGAAATCTCGAGTCCACAACAAATTAACACACAATATATAATGAGCACATTACTTAATAGAACGACTATCTAGTTATCAAAGTCCAACTAGGTGTAAGTTGTGCGGGTGGTTCTATATACCAAAATTATTTATACAAATCAGGGCGTACCCCATATCAACTATCACAAAACTTGGAATTAAAAATCCCCAGACATTAGGAATGGAACAGAGCCTAGACCAGCGGTGTATGTAATCTCAAAATTAACTTAGATACTGTGTTGGAACCCAAATACCTTTTGAAGGAGTGAAGAGGGCGTCCCCATGCTTCATCATGTCTGCACCTGCACAAATTAATGAGAAGCATTATAACATAACCCACAGGATAATATGTTTAAGTTACATAATAGAATGTAACTAGAAAGGGGCTGGTGAATACTTAACTGAAGCAGAGGATTTGAGCCTTCTACCATCGTGCTACCCTCCCAGACCGAAAAGGGAAGAGGATTTTATGCCACCCTGATGGGTACCCTCGCACATCAAGGGTCCCATCATTAGTAATAGATACCAGTGTCTAATCCAAAGAAATATTGCAGGAAAAAAAATGAAAGGCGTATAACGAACATGGTAAATATAAAGCCATTGTAACTTTTCAATCATAAACAAAAAATATTTGAAACGCTTTCATCCTTTGGAAAACCTTTCTTCTAATCAATGCAATAACACTAGCGAACACTATAGTCAAACACAGAAGATCATTGATGTACCAAAGGACTAACCAACGGAGGAAACCAGTTCCAATAACAAGGGTTAAATCAAAATGAATATTTCAAGTGCACTTTTATAATAGACGCCATGATATGAGGAATGGCTAGGTCTCGACAGGATGAATGGTGCAGTAATAGAGGGGGTAAACTATGATAGGACCCAAAACCTCACCAAGAGAACCTGACTCCTTTTTACCACAGTACCCTGGAAGTAAGACGAGGATACTATCGAGGACCAACCAGGAACAAAGGTATGCACAGACCTACATACGAGGCAGAATGATTCTAACGTGTAAGTAAAAGAATATCCAAAGGTAAACTTACCACACAGAGCTGTTTTTGAGAAGTGCCACCCAGAATCTCCACCCATCTAGCACAGGAACTAGAACCGTGAAATCCTAGCCACGATGCTTAAGCCAAACAAAGGAATGGTCTGTAATGTCTCCCCCTCCTTCACTAAAACCTTAACCAGGGTGCAAACGAAAATAGACTGAGATGGTGCTTCCTCATTCACAAAACCAAAACCAGAATGAGAGTGAAAGTATGGGAGTAACCTCCGAATGGAGTAAAGGGGAGCAGGTTTTGTACTTAGACCATGTGATCATAGGGTGAGTGTCAACATTTCCTTAGGGCATGCCAGTTGAGATCTGTACCAAATAGACATATCTTGGGCACTTTAAATGTGCAGACATGCATTTAAGGCACAAGGGTTTCCACCTGTATCGGTTGCTAAGAGTATTAATGGCGAGGTAACTAGATGGCTTTCTTACTGCACCGTTATATGTCGAATCCAACTACTTTGCATTAAACACCCAAGGCTGTTAGCCCTTGTCGTTACCTAATGAGTAGTTTGTAGTATGATCGTAACCATAACCTCCACAAGATTAACCCTCTGCGCACTTTAGTTTCAAGGTGCAAGTTCAATGGCCGAGGTTAAACCCATTATAACCTTCGTTTCTAAATAGTGTTAACTTCTCCTTGTTGATTTTATAATGTTATATACATATATCGGATTGAACATCATAAGGCCTGACATCTCTGACCTCGCAATGTATGATAGCAACTCTAAGTAGCTACTTCTCCATGTCATAAAGTGGCTTCGAAAATGAAACAGTAGATAATATTAGGTTGTCATGAAACGAGATGTCCCTAGTTATGGACCTATTGTTCGTGTAAAACACATTACCGAAATAGAAAGCGACGAATATATGTTAAATAGGATAGAGGAGCAAAAGGCAATAAGACTGACGTACCTTAGGATTGACAAGTGACTGAAAAGCCTCAAGGACACAAAACCAACTCAATGTCCCCATTGAAAAAATAAAAATTATGTAAATTTTGAGGTACATTACTCTAGGAGGTATAATTACAACTAATGGCCTAAAGTTGACATAAATAAAATAACATTATGAATACAATATGCCCCAATTAAGGGGTAATGAGCCAATATTAGGGCTTAACAGTATCCATAACTTTAAATATTTAATAAATTATAATTTGGAACTCAATTTCACTCTCAGCTGCATAAAAGGAATGTATCACATAATCTGGACCAATATATTGCTGTCCTTAGTATTTTTGTACATATAGGTGATATTATGTATGTTTATGACTTTCTAGTTGGGAAATTATGTTCCCATTAAGTGATTATATTATTATTTTTCACTTGAAACACAAACAAAAAGTGGGCGTAATACAATGTAACTATGTTTGGAAGTGTCTTGTTCATTGTCCATGAGTTTTTCAGGTTTTTTTCCCTTTTTTTTCTTGATGATGTGTTTGAATCCATTGAACTATGAATGTGACTAGATTGTGTGTTTATTGGTGAAACATAATTTCATCTCTATAGATTCCAATGTCTACTCATCATCAACACATACTTTGATGGGATATGCTTTAGGTAAAAAGAACAAATGGGAAACAAATGATATGGCTGGCATATTTCATAGAGATAGACTATTGCAACCAGACTGCTCAAACGGAAAGATTTGTAACCAAAGAAGATAGCAAGGAATTATTTTATGTTGGCATTTGTGAATGAGGACTTTCTACATGAGTTCATGCAGACTGGTTCCCTACTTCGAGGAAGCCATGTTTGGAATATGTGCTTATCAAGTTGTGTGATTATTTCTATCACGATGATTCAATATCCAAATCCTTCTCTTTTCATGGTCAAAACACTTTGGAATTACTCTACATGTCATCGTCAATAGTAGTAATTGGACAAAAAATAGTTCTTACTAATAGTTAAAAACATCAACCTTCTCACTACAACCATACACACTTGGTTGTCTACAATAGAGAAATATCTCAAGGTTACCATACGATGCATGGTTTAGTATGGAATCAATCTAATCAAAGATAAGATTTCTTGCGACATGGAACTACTCACTATGTGTATTTTCTTGTTGGGTCGACCCTACATGTAAAACAAATTAGAGCCTATCAAAACCAACCAAATCAATGGACTTTCAGCACTGGATTGTTGGGTAAGGAGAAGAGAGGAAGAAATCCTCTCTTAGGTAATTGATGCAGATATACAATCCTTGGAGACTTGGTCCTAGGTATGGTAATTTGATACTAACATATATTATGAAAGATCTTATAAAAACTTAAGATCTATTAGTCAATCTTGATATTTGTCACAAAAAACTCGAAGATTTGTTACAAAAAAAATTACTCTTATGCAGTTTCTTGTCGTCTTCTCTAAGATTGAACTTGTAGTTGATGTTGAATGATTTGATCTAGTATGATAAGTGAAAAGATGATGGGTGACCAAGCATAATGTGTAGTGGTAGTTTTTCAGTGGAGAGCGAGGGATCAAACATGATGGAGAATGGTTGCAATCACCAGTACTACACTAATATACACGGGAGGGAAAAATGCTATGTGAAAAAAATGAAAAAGTTACTTTTCAACCCTAAAACAATATCCCTTCCATGCTATGGGAATTCATGGTGATGATCATATTATTGTGCATCAAAATGGACCATGGATTTTATTTCTCTAGTGTGATGAGGACCAATCCGAAAAATGTGAGGAGCACTCAAAACTAGAAGATGCATAGATTCTACATTAGTTTATTAGGTCATGTTTCCTAAGGATTGAGTTACTCCTCTTGAAGCCAACAAAAGAAGAAATGCATATCCACGTGACTAGGGAATACTAGTGGATTAGGGTTTTAGAACAGATCTACTAATCTCCTCCAATCCAAAAAAGAATAAGAAGAATCATTATCCCATATTTTGTAGGAAATGTTTTTGGAGAAAGATTGGATCTAGAATTGAGAATCATTGGGTGAAGGATTTTAGTATACAATTTAAAAGGTGAGATCCAAAAACCTAATCATTGCAAAATATATCATGCCAAGATAACAATGAAAATTGTATTCATGGACCAATTTTTATTTTTTTTAAAGACTAATTGTAAAGGCACATGGGCCTTAAGGGTTAGATCCTATGCTCTAATACCATATGTAATGAAACCTATTTCTAAAGAAAATACAATACTAAATCATCCATTTGTAATAACTGGATATACTATTAAATTACCAACAATTAAACCCAAATAACCATTGATTCTCCAATAAAGCACCGACAAGTGAGAAACTTACATGTTGAAGAACCCAAATTACATGCAATAAAGTGACTTCATAAACAAAACCATACCTTGATCCTTGACCTATCCTCAACAACAAAAAGTGGGGGATGACTCCCCACCCAATCTTAGACCTTTTTACTCTAATATTTAGTAGCAGATCACCCTAAGCCTTCAATTTACTACCCCACTAGTTAATCATTATCCTTACCCTCTCTATAGCTTAAACAAAATAGAAATGTTCCAAAAGAGATAGATCCCCTTTTCTCATCCTTTTCCCTCTTTATATAGAGTGCATCTATGGTAAATTACCCAATCCATAGACTCCATTATTCAGTCATGTCATAGTTCCACTTGATACGCACGACATTTATGTCGAAGGAAACATGGTGAGTATCTCTCCTACCGTCATGATCAATATCTCTGATATTCCTAGAAAGGTTGAAAATGTATATGTCAGTGTGGATTGTTCGCCGGAAGAAATTCTTATCTACATCGAGCTTTTCAAAGAATTTTTTGATGTGTTCACTTGGTCATATGAAGAGATGCCAGGAATAGACCCTTGAATTGTCGAACATGAGATTAAAATCTACTTGGATGTTAAACCCGTTCGACAATGACTTAGAGTTGTCAATCCTAGGAAGGCCCTTGCTATTAAGGAAAATGTATAAAAATTGATTAATGTTGGCTTTATCTATCCAATTTCCTTGACTGAATGGGTATCCAATCCCGTTTCTGTGAATAAAAAGCAAGGAACCATCTTTTTATGCATGGATTTTCATTACCTCAATAAGGCATGTCCCAAAGACAAATTATCAACACCCTTCATTGATCACATTCTTGATGAGTGTGTGAGAAGCTAATTTTTTTCTTTTATGCACGTATTTTCATGGTATAACCAAATTCATATTAAGCCTGAGGACCAACATAAGATGGAATTTATTTTTCCTTGGGGCACACTCGCATATCGGAAAAATCATTTAGGACTTAACAATGTTGGAGAAACCTCCCAACGGGCTATGACCTTCATGTTTCATGATATCGAGCATATAGTCAAAGCCTATCTTGACAATCTTGTTGCTCACTCCCGTAAGAGAGTGTATCACCCTACCCAACTTTAGCTAGTTTTTGAAATATGTCTCCATTACCACATTTGTTTGAATCCTCATAAGTGCATATTTTGCACTAGGTTAGGCCGACTTATAGGATTCTTAGTATTCGAGACTAGGATCATGGTGGATTTGTTAAAGGTTGAGGCAATACTTTGATTACCTCCCCCACACACTATTCATCAACTTTAAGGTTTACATGTGAACGCTAACTTTTTACGATGGTTTATAGTGAAATATGCCAATATTACTAATGGTTTCATGCATCTCTTAAAGAATGACACTCCTTTTATCTAGGATGAGTGAGCCCAGGAATCCTTCAATGATTTGAAGACAACCTTGGTATCGACGCCTCTATTGAAGTCTCCTGACTACAATAGAGATTAATTTGTTTATATCGTCGCGTCCAAAGAGATGATTGGTATGGTGTTGGATCAGGAGGATGACGAGCTCTGTGATCATGTCATTTACTATCATAATCGAAACTTAGTTTGTCCTGAACTCAAATATTCTCATGTTGAAAAGACAGCTTTGGTTGTAGTTCATGCAGTTCAATGATTGCGACACTATATATTGCTTTGCAAAACTACTGTGGTTTTCAATGTCAATCTATTTCAATACTTCCTTACTAGGTGTATCATAGAGGAAAATACAATAAATGGATTGCCATTTTACAATAATTTGATCTTGATTTTCCTTCTGTGAAATCCAAGAAATCGTTAGTTTTTGTAGAGTTAATATCTTACTTCCCTTGGTTAGATGAGGATTTTATTCATGTTGATTCATTTTTGGATGAACACATTTTTCTTGTCTCATCATCAGACCCCTGGTATGGATGTATTATGGTCTATCTTCAAACTTTGAAGTTCCCTCAACATCTCTCAAGAGATGACCGACAGTGTATATGATACCAAGCTAAGAACTACCTTATCATTGATGAAACTTTGTATTTCCAAGGATTAGACAGTATCTTGCATCGTTGCTTGAATCACGAATAAGTTGAGTCTATTCTAAATGACTGCCACAGTGGGACTTGTGGTGGTAATCTATCCGGGCTTGCGACAACCAAGAAAATTTTGTGAGCTGGTTATTTTTGGCCATTTATTTTTAAAGACTATGTAGAAGCGGCTAGGAAGTGTCACCCCTACCAGGTTTTCACTCATAATATGTGCTCACATCCATCCCCTCTCCATCCAATCATTATCATTAGTCCATTCACCAAGTGGGGCATGGATTTTGTGAATTTCAACCCAACTTCGACTGGGGGGAATAAACACATTATCGTGGCCATTGTCTAGTTTACTAAGTGAGACAAGGCCATCATTACAGTTAAATTTGATGGTAAGACTATTGCATTCTTTTTGTTCAATCAAATTATAGCCAGGTTCAAAGTCCCAACTGAGATTGTCACTGATCATGGCAGTCACTTTTAGAAATAAATGATGAAATAATCAGCTTTGAAAATGGGGTTTAAACATGGTCATTATTTCCCTTACTACCCCTAGGAAAATGGATAAGTAGACGTCGTTAACAATTGTTTCAAGACAATTCTATAGAAAAATGTCAGCAAGAGCAAATTTGACTGACATATCATGCTTTATATAACACTTTGGGCATACCGAACCTTGGTTAAGACTTCCAACAGTTTTTCTCCTTTCCATTTAGTGCATGGTGTGGAGTCGATCCTACCTATTGAATGTGAAATCCATTCTCTTAGATTGGAAGTTATGCTCATACCTGACACTTTCGATCTTGAACAACACCTTGTACACCTATAGAGTCTGGATGAGGAGGGTCGATATGCATCCATGACTGTCGAAGAGAATAAGCGACATGTCAAGATCCAATATGATAAGTCTTCCTATCCTTGGAAGTATGTTGAGGGTGACTTGGTCCTTCTGTATGACCAAGCCAAAGAACCACTAGGGGTAGGCAAGTTCAAAACCATGTGGTACAGTCCCTATATCATGCGATGTGTCTTAGAAAAAGGAGCTTATGAATTAGAATATTATGAAGAGAATATGTTGATTGAGCCCATAAATTGGCTCTACTTGAAAATATATTATGCTTGAGCCACAATATTGGGCATAACTCTTTGTATACTAATGTATTTTAGTGTATATATCTTTTCTCCCTTTTTTATCTTCAGATTTCTTATCGAGTTTTCTCTTGGTTGGCAGATGTCAACGGATTCTTTGGTCTACTTAGGTTTTGAAGACAGGGACATTCATCATACACGAAACTTGGCTTCTGCCGCTTGGGTTGTTTACTCACCCGAGGGTCTACTGGTGTCTTCAGGTGACGTTTTCCTAGGGCCATCAACGAACAATGTGGTAGAATATAGCGTCGTTATATAACTTTTGCGCGATTCCATTTCACATGGTATTCTCTCTTTAGAAGTTCGCCTGGACTCCCAGTTAGTAGTATGTCAGTTGAATGATAGTTACCGTGTGTGAGACCCTACTCTGATTCTTACGGGTATGACTTTTGGAACAAAATTTTGATTTCATTACTTATCATCGCATACCTAGAAGTTCTAATTATGTATATGATGCACATGCTAATTTTTTTTTTAGATTATCATTTTTCACATAACTAAAGAAAAGAAAACACTTTCATCAATGTACACATTGTAATATAATTAAATCTGAAGACCAATTTTTTTATATATATTTCATCTCTCCAAAAATATGGTGTTATAGTACAAAATTGGGGCTCACACCCTCAAAATACATATACGAATGATCATACAATAGGCACAACATCTATGCCTATGGTGTCAGATGTGTATCATGATAGTGTGTGTCATGATAGTACCTAAGCATGGGGAACACCTACCACTTTCCGCTACATCGCCTCCGGCAGATCCTCTACCTAAACCATGTGAATCCATTTACATCAAATGAGACAAGTTTCTCTGGACGTTTTGAAGCACTCTATCAGTGTCCCCTCCCGATGTCTCATCTCCTTGGTGCCTCTGTTAGTGTTGTGGAAGTCTGTTCGGTCGTCATGGACCCACATCTTCATCACATACCTGTTTAGTTAGTAGTTGACATCATTCAAAAAAAAAAAAAATTTCTTATACAGAAATACAAAAAAAATGAAATATTCAAAATAATTTGCATACCTATGTCTCCGTAGGCGGAATCTGGTGGTAACGATATGTTTGGATCTCCTCTGAATTCAATCCATGCATAAGGGTAGTCCTCCAGAGCTATCTCCTACCGACTCCACCGGAAGAAAAAATCATCATTGTAGGGTTTTGGCACCCTACCACCCACTGCCTCCTAGTCACCTCGGTTCACCGTACCATGGCCGAATCACAAGGTCCATGCAAACCAATATCGACTCTAGGGCCCAAGCCTAGAACCTTCTCGAAGAAAAAACTACGTATGATAGATGTGAACCTGAAGTTCCTCTTTCTACCTAGTTTGCAGTCTGTCAACTGGCTCTTCAAGTTGTCCAGCATTGAGGTGCACCAGTCATAAACCATGGGTCACAAGCACTCCGCTAAATATAACATAAGGGGCCTTGTTTGTTGGTCCAAAGAGGTCAACCCTGTGGTCTGTTTCAACACTATGAAAATAATCTTGAGGCTTTGATTGTTGATTGCTTTGATCGAGAGTTGGCTCCCTACCTTATCGTTCCCTGCAATGCAATGAGTGGATATGTAATCCTCTATGTTCATGCCACCCCCAACTCCCCGGGCTTTGAGTTTGACCACCTCACCTTGACGCAACAATCTTGTCAAAAAGTATGTGTCCTCAACTTCAATCTTCAATGGTTGCTCATCAAGGTTGAAGGTCTCTGTATACGGATCCCAGTAGTTCACTAACATTTGGAGAAGCCTCGCTTGAGAACTCATACCTTTGAGAGCCCAAAACGCATATAGCCCACATATTTTTAATGCCATATCCACCCCTGGATCTCTCTCCACTGCAAAATCCACCTCTCCATGCTCTCCTTCTCTCCACTCTAGCACCATCTTGCAAGATTTAAATCATTTTTTGAGTTAGTAAAATTTTAAAAATCATATCCACAGAATTGTACACAAGCTATGGATTACATAGTCACGTATAGGGCTATGTATACGCAACCCGATGATATACAACCTACGTTTACCTTAGTTTCTAAGTTGTGCCTTGAAATACTCAAAAAGGGAGACAAAATTTAAAATACTAATCCATTAGAAGTAAAGAGAGGAGTAATATGAATTACCTAGTCAAGATGGTTGTTGATTCTGTCACTCATAGCTCCCACAATCAACAGTTGAAATTCGGGGGTAATTTGGTCCAAAATGCACTATTTGGGTAAAAACATACAAATGGTATAGTAAAATTGTTTTTTTTTTTACTATTTATAGAAAACGTTTACCACTTTACATAGTTTTTACTAATATTTTGGCCTAGTGGACTAATACGGAAGAGGATGGAGTTGGTTTTGATGGTTTTATTCAGGGATTCTTGCAGTTTTTGGTGCCATGTCCCCCGTTCGTAACTTTGGACAGGTATTTTTGTCAACCAACATATAGGATAGGTCATCAATCCATTGTGCACATTTTTATCATCCTATGAATGCAACTCATATGCCTTAGGTACGAACCCATTTGGTAGCAACACAGAACCTTCTTTCTGCAACTATAAGTGTCATTATCGAATGATAGAGACTTACCTAACATGGGTGCCCTAGTTAGATTTGTTGAGGAAAAGATATGAAATGATCTTACTCAAACATTTTCAGATCCTACTTGGATAAATCAAGCTAGACATGAATATCACTGTATGTTTATAGCCATCAAAATTGATATATTAATTCACAAATATTGTTTACAAGTGCTTAGGCTATTTTTTTTTGTAATTAAAAGCTTGCTGAAAAAATCATTTTCTATGTAATTTTTTGAACATATCAGATGTTGAAATAAATATAGAGACAGAAGTAAAGACACTAATTCAATAATCAACACATATGAGACATAAATCAATCCTTTATTTCATTCCAATTCATCAAAGAATCATTCTCTTTACAAAATTTCCTGAGGAAGTTTTGGACCAAAGTTAAACTTAGACGTCCCCGATGAAACATACAAAAGGACTTCTGACAGAAAATAAAAAACTGAACTTGAAAAGCTAGATCAACTTGCCACAAATTGTTTCCAACTAGACTCTGCACAATCTCCTTTGTCAGTCATGAAAACGAATTCACAAACAGACAAGTCTACACAGACTATCAAAGATAGATCAACACCTCTAAAAAACAAATGTCTGAATGATATAATTCAACCTTGAATCTTGTTGTCTACAATAGGACCCTGTTATCATAAAAAGTAATTAGACTTCTAACGAATTAAGGAATGAATGAAAACTGAATTATCTCAACAAAAACTCAAAGAGAAAACCTTAGTATGCCTCTCCTTCTATTCTTCTATTATTCCTCCCTTTCCTTTTTCCTTTAAGAAAACTGGAATTGGTTGAAGTAGTTGAACTACTTCATTAGTTAAGTTAACAAAAAATCAACTGACTTTTTTAGTTAAGGGGGAAAAATAATAATCATAATAAGGTTTTTTTTTAATAAATAATAACTAGTAGGTGGGACCCCATGTGACTCCCTTTAGCTTTTAACAATCATTACACAACTAGTTAATTAAACAAAACATCCATCCTTGTGGCTCCCATCATCAAATTCATATTTGAAAATGTATCTCAATAATAATTGAAATTCTTTCCAAAATATATTACTCATATATCCAAAAAAATAATGTGTTGTCAAAAATTCCAAAATTCAACTATTATCATCAATTTATAAATTAAACAAAACTTAAAATCCATATTTTCCACTCTAAGATGCAATCCTTCCCTTGTTGATGTTGTCACCTTTTGATCTCTCTGAATTTGTCTTAGGTTGTGCTGATCCTTTGGGCCCAATCTCACTAATCACATGAGAGAAATCATCCCTCAAATGCATGCGGAAGGACATAGATTTATCAGAGCCATTGGAGGGTGAGGAAGGGGCGGTAGTGGATTTTCCCTTGTCAGGGGCATGGTGGGCCTTAGTTTTAAACCTTTTAATCATATGGGAAGATTGAATTGGTAAGTGGACAGGGGCATCTTGGACAATTCGATTGATAGGCGGGGGAGCAGGTAAATACAAATTGAGCCAACCACGATGTTGGGAGACTGTCGGGTGGACAATTTCTTGCCATCCATCATTTTTGGGAACTTCAGGATGCAATGAGACGTGACGGGGAATGGGGATACCAGGTACCTATGAGGCTTGGAAGGGAAGCCTTTCAGGCCTAGGTTGGACCACTCCTGGCACAATCATATTAAAAAACCTAGCCTGAAATAGTTGGCCTGACTCTTGCGAGTCGGTATCAAAGTGTATGGAGAATATTGGCCTTCTAGGGCCCCTATTCCAATTACCTCTTCCTTGGTTACCTCTGCCATGGCTACCTTAGCTGAAAAATCTCATTCCTGTATGCATAATTGATTAGAAAATAGTCTCTTTGACAACCATACATGACAACTCCTTTTAAAAATATGAAATAAATTTTGGCTCAACAACATATCAGACTTATGTAATCCAATCCATACAAATTGTGTAATCATTGTCAATGAGCAGGGGGTGAGCATAGGTTCTAGGATATGCAAGGGATTGTATTGAGCGAAAAATGTTAAAATGAGGGGGAAAAGATCACGATTACTGCTCACAGACAACAAACAATCAACTGTAATATAAACCAAAGAACATATAACTATAATCCATCCAGGAAACTGTGATTTCAAAATGTTACAATACATAATTCCTCTTAACTGTAATTAAATTTTAGAAACAGGGAGTGGATAATGAATATGGGAAGACGAGGGGTTTGTAATTAGCAAAAAGTGAAAAAAATGTAGGGAAAAGGGGCAGATACTGTTCATAAAATCAATTAAGTAATCCATCAAACAATTCTTTATTTAATGCAAATGATCCAATCACTAACCAAATAGTTACTGTGATCAAATAAATAATCATTGTGTATACTTTAATCATTATTGTGTGTTAACTTGCTCACTTTTGACATTTGAATCTTTAACACAGTGTCATCATACTCAAAATAATATGCCTTAAAAAACAACTTGTATAAGAATTTTTCTTCCTCTCATTTGTCCCATTCAATATTTCAAACATATTCCAAATGAACACATAGTCATTTGTTTCCATTTCATTTAGCATCAAAACATTAACCACTGTCCCCGAATTATCTCTTCAAATCAAACACAGACACAAGTTATTTTAAAATCGTGCCCGATTCCATTCCTCTAATCAATTTAACAATTAAATTCTAATGAAATCATACTATTATAATGCTCATTCCTATCTCTGATATGATGCACGATATCCATAAAACATACACAAAAGATAACCAAGTCACAACTATCATGATTTTAAATTGCAATAATCTCGATTGGAAATTAAAAAAAAACAGTAACAACAATCATCATTTCAACTTATACCATGTTGTAGGAAACACACAACCCAACGCATAACGCAAAGAGGCATACTCCCAATCAAACCATAAAACAATGTTGAGTCAACAATACAACTGTTACAACACAAGAGGAAGCGACTGTGTGCCCATTTCATTTCTCAAATCAACCAATTAACCATGATGAGCTATCAATTCGACTGTTATAATACATAATGCAACGACTAAACACCAATAATAAAACCACTATCAATGTTATTCCATCAACTCTATAATTAACCCGATCAACAGGGACGAGCCAATAATCAACCCCACTGGAAATACTACCCAACAACTATAACAGTCAACCAGATGACCAAAAAAGTGTGACTGTTAAGTTAATCAAAATTGGGCTCAGTACCAATGAAAGTAAGAAAATAGTCAACGGTTCATTCGATCATTGAAACACAAGGAGACTAGAGTCGACCATATCAACAGCAGGTGAGAACCCTTCAAAACAAAACGGTGGACACACAAGACATATAACCATTAACATGTATGACAGGGTGTTAATTCATACCAGGTAGGAGAGACTATGAACAAAGGAATAGAGGCTCCTTACTTGCTAGTAATAATCCCAAGAACACGCATGGGTATAACCCTAGTGGTTTTCCCAAAAAACTGAATATTGCTGGTAAAAACGCAAAGTCATGTAATAACAACCAACCATAAATCAAGCATCTTGGCATAATATCCACCATAACCAACTATGAAGAAACCAAAACCATACGACCAGGCAAAAATTATAGTAGTGACCCATGGCGGTTCAAAATTAAACACAACAACCCCATAACACCAAATACGACTGGGTATGTTTACAAGAACTGTGTGGAGATAACCAAAAATTTTGGACCAAATGAAACCCTCCAACCAAAACCCATAAGAAAATAGAGATCCTTCATGGCTTCCACCACACATAATCATCAATGAAATTGTGACTTCAACTATCCAATTTTTTCATTTACAGTGAATACACACAACCAACCATTCTAGAGAAATATCACAAGTTTACATAGTTTCCAGTCTCAAGAAAAGAACAGACCAATACATCACTGAGCCAATATCTATTTCATAACCAGATTGAGTTCATGGATGGCAGAAAAGACATACCTGTAACCAAAAAGCCTTAAAAACACAATCTTGGTCGAGCAATTATTTCCTCGCCTGAAAATCGGAGCTTAACCACAATGAAAAACAATTGAACAATAGCCAATATAGGGTGACGACCAGTGGGAGAGGTATGGAGTGACGTGCAGTAGATGCAGGTCACTTCCATCCTCTACTTATTCAATTACTTAGTACATGACAGCCATCCATCCATTAATCCATTCAATTAATCTATGCATCGAAACTAACATCCATTACTTTCCAAGTGCGCCACCCCATATCACATTAATGATTTCCAAACATACCATAACGCATATCGAATGTGCCTTCATATAACTCAATACATCATATAGCCACTAACTTTGTTATCTAGGACTAACAATAATCGTTTTAATTCCATTTTAATATAACGTAGCATAGCATAGCATAGTATAGGATAGCTCCTCTTCCTTAGATTTATTCCATATTTCTTTTATCTTTTGTCATGAATACCATGTGTTTTGTGCAGGTGTAACATGTGATAGATAATAGCGCCAATAACATTGTAATAACAGTTCACATAAGACATCATGTCATGGAATTGAGAACTTAGAGTAACGAAACCCACACATATCATGCATTATCCATCAACTATTTGTCGCAAATAGAACCAGTATTTCATCATCAATCATGTAGAGCCCTGTAAGCATCATCGAACAGTAGCATAAAATGTAAAAAAATATTATCTCTGATCTTCCAATCTACAAGGGGGTCCCACCTACTAGTATTATATATATCATTAGCTTATAAATAATAGGTTTTAGCAATACTTTGTGAGAAAATTCCTCGTTGCGATTTTTATCATCAAAAAACTGGCGACTCCACAGGGAAATTTGTTTTCAACATATTTAGAACTCAGAACACATTATTTCATAGACCAAGAAAAACATATCAAGGATATATAACCAAAAAGATGATGCAACATGGGGAAATGGGCGGATTTAATGGAAAAATGACTGGGAATTTGGGAATAAATCATGAAAAATGTTAAGTATGAGGGGGTTTATGCCTGTATGAATAATCATTCAACTGGAATATTCTCTTTACTTCAAGGAGAAAAATTATGGACTTTTTCTTTTTTACTCTCAATGGATGAATAATTTGAAAGCATAAGCAGGAGATACCCAATTTCTTTATAATACAACAGTGAAAGAAAATAATAAATTCAAGTGCTTTTAGGGGGAACATCGTAACAACTATGTAATATTGATTTTTATTGACTAACAATATCTTGCAGGAGTGTCACTGTGGAAGAACTGATCCAACATCTTATTCTTGTCCAAAATCAACTAAAATATGAAAAAGCAATAAAAATCGTGACAGAATTAAAATTGCAAAATTTAAAACAGTAGAAATAAAGTGACAGAAATGTAAAAGCAGTAGGAAATCATTAAAACCATAAATCAGAAATCAAACTACCATAAATGAAGAAATGAAAGGCAGTGGAAAAATGAAAGCAGAGCTAGACTACTAATATATAGAAAATTCAAACAACATTATAACTTTTCAAGTTGGGTCCATGTAATGTTTCAAGTGAGAACCGTTAGTGTTGTAGGGGAATAATCGCTCCTATAAATATTTTATAATGTAAGAGTTAGTACCCAGGAAAAAAGATATTTTTAAGGGACTCAGACACAACACTTGAAATTTCGAGGTAATTAGCATCCCTTTAACATATACAATTAGATCATCAAGATAGATATGAATACTGATCAATTCGTCAAGAGTTATTTGTATAGATCTTTTAAAAGTGATACTTGCATCATGTAAGAAGAAAGCATACGTTCACAATTCATGGTACCCCAATTAGTTATAAAGGTAGTTTTGTAAGCATCTTCCCTTTTTACCTTGATTTGAGTGTAACCCAAAAAATTGTCAAGTAAGAACCTCATCTGTGACCTTACAACTTGTCGCAGAATCATTTCCATATTAGGGGGAGGGAAGGGATTTTTCATAATAGCCTGATTGAAAGTGCGAAAATTAATGTAGAAGCTAATATGATCAGTGACCTTCAAAATAGGAACCAATTTGGAAACCCATTTAGGGTACTTGACCGGAAAGGTGATTCGAGCCTTCAAGAATTTTTCCAACTCCCTTCGGATAGTTGCTTTCAATGCAGGGTTGACATGTCTTTATTTTTTCCTACTTGGTTTTATGCCTTCCTTGATGGGGATAACATGTTGTATAAGACCAGGATCAAAACCACGAAGATCCTCATAAGACCAAGAAAAAACATCTTGAAATTCACCAAGTATTTTGGAAAACTTCATTTTCTCTTCATGAGAACATTGGGAACCTATTTTAACATTCTTTAAGGACTTGGGTGTCCCAATGTTCAAGGATATGGTTTCACCCACCTTCCTTTTTTACTCCTTTTCTTTATGTTTCTCTTTATTGCCTACATCACTCGATGAAAACAAACTCTCTAGAGGAGTCAAGCCTTTGGGAATCTTGTTATCTTCTATGGATATGATTTCCTTGGGATTATAGGGTTCATTTTGAATGAAAGCACAGATGTTATCATCACTAGGGAAGACCTGCCAATATTCTGTATTGTCAGGAATATGTGGACTATATAGGGATTGAAAAGTAAAAGAAGGTCTATGTGGCAGTAGTTGTCGATTAGGAGAGGTTGCAAAAAAATCTAACCAATGAACCATTGAGTTCAATTCCCTCTTAACATGAGTGATGTTGAAAGATAATAGGTACGAGATAAGTTCCCAAACTGTTTGGGTATATCATTTCATCAACTTGTTTCTAGGAAAGTAAATCTTACGTACAAGGTTCGCAACAAGCTCAGAATCCCCAAAAACTGAAAGGTGAGCATAACTGTTGGGGCTCAGAAATGTCCTATTCTCATCCACCTTTCCCTTCATCATTCTCCACATTTCATTGCCCCATTAACCTTTCACTATATCATTTCCATAAATATACTTGGGTTTCACCTTATTATTCTCCACTTTATTCATTTTAGTATTTAAAAGTAATTTGTGATTAAATGTTAGAAAATTGACATGTTTTCATATATATCTCAAATATGTGTGAGATTTGTAATGTGTAGGAATATGTGAAGGATTAATTCAAAGGACTTCTGGAATACTTCCTCCACCATTTCAATATTTGAGGAGATAATTCAAGCCCATTCCAAGGAGAAGATCATGGAGATTTGGTTGGAATATCTTATCTAAGATATATGAGAGATATGTGTGAGAATTTAAAGGGATTATATTTTGTAATAATGGGAAATAGGTTGAGAGAAAAGTGGATCT
>JASDQU010946594.1:17573-50783 GCA_032191745.1 Picea mariana | reverse complement strand
TGAAGTTTGTTGTTACACCCCTGTAGCAGCCTGCAACAAAAACAATAATAAAAGAATTTTGAATATCAGAACTCGGTGTAATAGTTAGGAGATCCGATTTTATTGGCGGAGGTGGACTCAAGACACTGTTTGGGGGTCTCACCACATTCAATATTTTGGCCAAAAAGACCGGATAGAGAGGCATAGGTTTACCTTAAAAAGTTAGCCAAACAAAATTCATGAATAAGCTGGGCGCAATTCTCTCCAGGTATGCTCCCGAAAAATCTGTTCATGAATTTTAACTGCCAATATTTGGCTACACGACTCATAGACGTGGCCATTTACATATTGTGCCTTTAAACATTCCAACGTCAATTTTCCACGCAGTCCATGGAGGTGTGTTCAGGCACCCTACTCATTCTAGCTTGTTGTGAGAATGCATCCTTTGCCACACTGAAAGTTGTGGATCTATTAGAAGCTAGATGGAACATGTCTCTCCAAAATGTCATTGAATATTGTTCTTGTTTTTCTCTTATTTTCCTCATTTTGTTTCATAAACTATGATTTCTAACATTGGTATGTGGGCAGGTTTCAACAGAATAGACCAGTCAAAGAGAATTTGCAAAATGGGGAGCATGGTTGTGGTGATTGGATTCATTTTGTTCCCTATCATATATTTTAAAACAAAGTGATTATAATCTAAAGGATATCCATGATGGGAGAACGCCCCAATTTCAACTCTATATTTACTGTGATGCATCATATTTAAAGTTTGATTCATTTCATTATAGATATCTTTGGAAAACGTTTACCTGGTTCTATATCGACTATGTCCATTAAAATGGTTGAGCCTAATATGTCTGACACAATAGTAGAAGAGGGTATTGGGCCAAGTGGTTGCATTGCTCTTCTTTATGTGACAATGGAGCTCTTAATTTCAGGATCTCCGTGGCCACTTTAATATGCATATACCAGATCTTGTTTTCTTCGCAGAAGTCATTTACAACAAATCTTGGAAGAACAAATCTACTTCAAGCTCTATGTGTGATGAAAACTGATAGAAAATTTAGGAGTGACCAAGTATCATGTTGTCGAAGATAGTTCAAGCATTCAAATAAAATCAACAATTAGAAGACCATGACTTACTTCAAGAATAAATTAAAACCACAACACTCTAAAAATCAGTTGTTCAATGAATGTGAGCAACAAGAACACTACCAAACTATTGCTATACATGACAGGTTTCGCTATTGTTTTACATAAAAATTCTGCCAATTTTTCCCCATGTCAAATACAAACTAATAATAAAAAATAAAAAAATTCAAGTGTCATCAAATTGCAGAGCATGTTTCACATCATCTTTGTTGCAAATATTTGGTATACATTTGCTTTTATATATACAATATTGTTGAAACTGATTGGATGGATCAATAAAACACAAGCCTCGCAGCTGCATAACATTCTTGAAGTTTTGACTACTTAGCTTTGTAGTGAGACTTCTCACTTAATAGAACGATATCTTGCAAAAATGGCAAGAGTAACTGATGCTCAGTTTTGACATGGAGCCTATAAGAGAACGTGAGATCCTTGCAATTATTTTTATGAATAAAGGGTATTAAAACATTACAACGAGGGTGTCTCTTCAAGTTGGAGTCGTATGGCTACAGGAAAGCTAATGTATTTCTCATGGTTCGATTGTGATTAAGTCAATAATTTGAATACTGGTGAGATAATGCTTGGAATTTTCCGATTGTAATTTGCATTATTGTTTTTTTGTTGCTTTTTTTGTTTTTGATCAAAAATAAAACAAAAATAAAAATTTGCAAATGGATTTTCACATTTCCTGAAAACATCATTGGAATCATGTTTTTTATCTTTTTATGCTAAAAATATTGTGAAGTCACTTCACCAGGTATTCACGAAGAGGATTGCCAAAAATGCGCTATCACCAACCGGTAAAAACACATTTCATTCTTTTCATTTGGTTGATAGCATTAGTATTTTCTACACTTTATGTTTTCGATATTCTCACACTATTTGATGGATATTAGTGCTAACATTTTACAGGTTCAAAGACGATCAAATTTCTTACAGAAGTGACTTTCAATAATCATAGAAACTTTTTCGAAAAAAAACATGCTTTGTTGACTTCTTGAAGGAGTTGTTACTCATTATAAACATCATGACGTTTTGTTACACATAAACCTTTTCATAAACCCATTTGTGTCATGAATGTTCTCCCCAATTTCTCCTTCAAAGCAGATTGTTCATCCTTGTGTTGAAGCCCATATTCCATTGACTTATCCTTCATGACTTCACACACGCCTATCTTTCTGAGTTGCATACATCTCTTTAGTTTTTTTTCAGTTTTCCTAGTAAATAAAACTACCCATCTCCCTTTCCATGACTACATTGCCTTGCCATAAAGACTGTTACTACTGGGATATTTTCATTTATAGTCCTACCACTCTTTTTATCAGAACTCGTGTTGACTAATGTGGGATTCCTTAAAGCCCACCTTTCAACAAATCTTTCCCCATCGACCTCAACACCTTATCTGGGATATAGACTAGATTCCATTTTGAGTACCTGGAGGCTTGCATGCCTTAATGGAAAGTTCTCTTGCTGACAATAATGGGAATACATCAATGTCCCTTGATTGTCAGATCTTCCAAGTGGCTCGACATCAACTCATTCATTCGCACTTCGCCATATGTACTCGGGTACCTTGGCACTCGTTGACATCAATGGTGAGTTGCCTCTCATTGGTTAACAACATTCATCATTGGTCGGTAATCCAATGACTTCTTTTCATGCTCGACATCGACACATTCATTCACATTATTAGAATTGTACCATCAATTTTAGCAGTGGGTGAAGACTATACACTTTTCATGACTCTATCAGCAGCTAAAGTAGCATGACTTCAGCCATATGAGACTACCACAGTTCCACTTTCATACTTTCTCTTTTCTATGGTGCATTCAGCAACAGTTCAACTTCCTCCACTTCACATTCTCTGATCTAGTAGACAGTAGTCGCAGCTACAACATCAGTCACTTTCCATATGATCCTACAGTAGTGACATCTTCCATGATCTAGCAGTTGCATCAGCCATATTCTTATTGCATAGTTCATCAACATTTTGGGTAAGTGGAGGTATGTTATTTTCTAAACTTTAATCATGTAATTCGTCAACTGCTAGCAATGAATAATTTGGAAAATTCCCTCATTAAGTTCCCTTTCCTTTTTCACTTCTATGACTTATGCCACGTTGCATGAGGACATGCAACAAGTTAAGTTGGGGGGTAAGGGGATTTATTCACTATCATCACTCCATTTCTCCATGACCATCATTCCATTTTTTCGTCTCATTTACTAGTTATGAACATTTCTTTTCCAATGATACTCTGTTTCACTTTACTTCATAAGCACTGATATACATATTGGCATGATTCACACATATACAAAAAAAAGGGGGGGCTTTCTTATACTCAGTGATGTTTTCCTTATGCACATTGATCGCATACATTTTCCAGTAAGAATATGGGAAAATTATTATTATAACATCAAGAGAACAAATAACAAAATGAATGTTGTTAACAAAAGAGCCAACATTCTTTATATTCATGATTGTCACACAAGAACCAACCATAAGAAAAATGTCAGTTGTTACTCATGTAAATCCCATCCTGGAAAACATTCATTATCATCACTCAAAGCCAACATTCAGATGCCAAAATTTCTTGAGAAGATTTATGCATGGTTGCATGAGGACATGCAACAAGTTAAGTTGGGGGGTGTTTTGGGGCTCAAAAATGTCCTATTCTCATCCACCTTTTCCTTCATCATTCTCCACATTTCATCACCCCATTAACCTTTCATGATATCATTTCCATAAATATACTTAGGTTTCACCTTATTATTCACCACTTTATTCATTTTAGTATTTAAAAGGAATTTGTGATTAAATGTTAGAAAATTGACATGTTTTCATATATATCTCAAATATGTGTGAGCTTTGTAATGTGTAGGAATATGTGAAGGATTAATTCAAAGGACTTCTCGAATACTTCCTCCACCATTTCAATATTTGAGGAGATAATTCAAGCCCATTCCAAGGAGAAGATCATGGAGATTTGGTTGGAATATCTTATCTAAGATATATGAGAGATATGTGTGAGGATTTAAGGGGATTATATTTTTTAATAATGGGAAATAGGTTGAGAGAAAAGTGGATCTGTAATAATGAAATGGTTATCTTATCTTCAAGGCTCTCATGTATAAAAGAGAGTGCTCTCTCTTCATGAGAATTCAATTAGGAGCAATTAGAATTCAATCAGTTATAAGTAGAGAATTAGAGTGGTCATTAATGGTATTCATTAGGATTTGAAAGAGAAAGGGATTCTTAGCTTTGATTCATGGTTTTGGTTTTCATGCTTTTATTATTTTTTTATGAATATTTATTTGGTTATTGTAATAGAAGATTGCTTCATTGGCGTGAGTTCACATATGTTGTTGTGTTGTTCAACTCTTCACATGTTGTACTTGCTTTTCCTTCATGTAGTTCTCCATTTCTAGATTAATTCCTTCACGCAATTTCTCATTCCTAGATTAATTTCATTTATGAAACTAGATTAATTCAATTCCAAGTCGTGTGTTAGATTAATGATTATATTTCAGTCATGTGTTAGATTAATGATTCAATTTCAGTTGTAGATTAAACATTGGATTAGATTAGTCATGCTTCAATCTTGCATATACTTTGCATGTGCTTCGTCATTTTATGAACCCCAGGTTGACAAATTAGATAGTAGGGTAAATACTACAATGCAATTAATTCAACATTAGTTCAGCCCAATGTAACGACTGCTATTCCTTTTGCTCCGATTGTTGTTCCTTTTGTGGGTTGTGTTGTTCCTTTGAATAGAACAACTGTCATTCCCTTTAATATTGTTGTTCCTTTACAGGTTGTGATGTTCCTTTGAATAGAACAACTGTCATTCCCTTTACAATTGTTTTTCCTTTACAGGTGTTGCATCTCTAGAGGCTGGGTATTGAAAACGAAAGGTAAGAACCTATGTAGGCGACAAATAAAAGGCTTGTGCCAGTGCCTACCTTTGGTTGATGCATAGAGGTTATTTTTAGGACATCTTTAGAGCCCAACAACAACCAAGATTATAAGAGTTTTCAATGCCTAATAATAAGGCTTCAAATTCAGTGACATTGTTTGTGCAAGAAAACTCCACCCTGTAAGAAAAATTATGAATCTTCCCAACAAGAGAGTATAAGATTATTCCATCTTTGTTACCTTCACTAGAGCATGAACCATCAAAGTGCATGTCCCACATACCATCATCTAAATCAATCAGTTCTAAGGGGATATTATCTTCCTCAGCAAAGATGGAATACACCCCTAGGTCCTCTTCGATATAGTTTACATTAGGTTGTGGGACACTCTCTATGTAAGGTGAAATCCTCCCCTCTCTAAGGACTATAATTTATTTACCATTCTGAGGAATGGATAAATGTGTCCCATCGAGGGAGAGGTATCCACCTGTCAAATCTTGCCAATATCTTCCCAAGATGATTGAGTAATTTCTTACTAGCATGTCGATTACCTGAATGCTACGGGTTGTCCTTATTTCAAGGTGCGTGCACAAAATGAAGGTCACATATTTAATCTCACATATGGTTGTTTGTTGTAGACTATTATAGGAGAGCATGCTTTTGGCATTTTCATTTGTACATTACAAGCCTAGATCTTCAATAATAATGTTCGACAACACACTTGGGCCTGAACTGCCATCAATGAGGAAACAATCGAAAATCTTATCCATAATATTTACAGAAATATAAAAAGGGGGATTTTTTATATGGTATATAAAGTTATTTACACCTACTTTATTTATAGATGAATCCTCTTCATTCACCTCTTCAGAGAGGTTGGCTACAATAAAATCCTTTCCTTCCATGAATTGTTTTAGATGCCTTTATTGTTCAGGGAAGGAAACCATGTCCAGGAGAGTGGCATCTACTTTGATGTTGGCCAATTGATTCAGAATATTTTATTTGGAAGAGGGGAGAGGGTAAATTTTTCCTTAAGTGTCAGGTACCTTAGGAACCTAAACCATAGCAGCTGGTGAGGATGAGCTTGGGCCAGAAGAATTTCGGGGAGGATCATATTTTCCTTTGGGAGCATAGAATTTGTTCCTAGTATTGATGATCATGACATCCTCCAACTCTGCAAAATCTAGGACAACAATGGTAGTTTCTAGTCTTTTACTAAATATCTTATCTCTGGCACTCTTCCTTACCTCACATGTGGCTTCCTCATGGTGTTCCTTGAAAAATTTACACCAAATTCGAGGCAAGATAGCCTTGGGATGAAAATTATTTTCAATTGGGTTTCTAAAGGGGGGTGCAGAAGAGGATGAAGCTCCAGGGGTTAGAGGGGAAATATTTCCCTTTCTCTCATATTCTATCATATTATTATTCATATCTTGCACTAGTTGTAAGAGGGCATACATGTCTATCTATTTAACTGATTCTCCCTGGGGAAGACCTATTATTTTGAGTTGTTCTTCATACTCTAAACAAGTATGTAGAGTGGAACCAAGGTTATCAATTGATTTTTCCTCAAGCCTGTGACAATAGGGGGAAGGTAATGCATTGTAGTAATGCGTGAAAGTGGCTTGGTTATGAGGTTGAATGAATTCATGGATTTGATTGTATAGCTTAGTGAAATGCAAGTTGAAGG
This sequence comes from Picea mariana, assembly GCA_032191745.1. Lineage (NCBI taxonomy): Eukaryota > Viridiplantae > Streptophyta > Pinopsida > Pinales > Pinaceae > Picea > Picea mariana. The sequence continues at coordinate 44,044 of JASDQU010946594.1, read as the reverse complement.
AATTGATGGTTTCACCATCCTTATAGGAGATGTTATTGTACTCTTGTAACTACTCAACTGGGATTTTAGATTGCCCATATGTGAATCTAAACCAATATACTAACTCCTCCCAAGTAGATAGAATATTAGGAGGAAGGTCAAAGAAATCGAATGCAGCCTTTCCTTCCAAGGAATTGACGAATAAGAGCATGCAAGTATCGTTTTCATTTGCTCCTATGTTGTGAAAAGCATTAGAAAATGCCACTAGGTGTTTGTTTGTAGTGACAGTGTCATTTCCCTAAAACCTAGGGAGATGCTCTTTGAACTTAGGAAGTGGACGAGTAGCAGGTGCTAGGTTAAGAGGAGAGGACACATGCCATGGTGTGGTTGTGGCGTCTTCTTCAAATAGAAAAAGCCCATATTTTTTAATGACTTTGGTGGGATTTGTGGTCAATAAGAAAGAGATATGGTGGCTATATAAGCTTCCAATCACTGATGAAGCTGAAGACTAAGAGGAGGAAGAACTTACAGTTCCACCAAAGCCACCACTAAATGTCGTCTTGTGGATGATAGGTGGAGAGAAATACGAATTGGAAGAATCAAACAAAGTTCTCCTTACAACACTTTGTTGGGTTGACAACACAACGTTCCTTCTCCTATTTTAGCAATAGGATTAATTTCAGGTGATAAGCCCCTTCTTCTTCTAGAAAAAATGAGAGTCTAAGGACATGAAAGTAAGGCCAAAGCTGAAGGAAAAAGAAGGTTCCTATTGATTTATAGGTTGTCTACATCTAGCTTCCCAACATTCTTGGGCACTAATATCGCATTCAATTGTTGCCCAAGAATTATTAAGCTCAACATGAGTATCGGCAGTGTCTAAAATGGTGTTGAAAAAATTCAAAGCAATGTTGGTCTGATCTTGAAAAGCGGGCTCAATAATGGGATGCCTTGCAACATGCACATTCATTAAGAAATAAAATAGTCAAAGAATCAATATCAGAAAAATAGATGTATTCAATGTTAATCAAGCATAAAAATTAACCAGAGAGATATTGAAGATCTCCCCAGTATGGTTGCCAAAGAAATTTTGAGGAAAATATATGAAATGATCTTAATCAAACATTTTCAGATCCTCCTTGGCTAAAGCAAGATAGACGTGAATATAACCCTATGTTTATAGCCATCAAAACTGATATCCTAATTCACAAGTATTGTTTACAAGTGCTTAGGCTGTTTTTTTTATGTAATTAAAAGCTTTCTCAAAAAATCATTTTTTATGTAATTTTCTGAACATATCATATGCTGAAATAAATATAGAGATAGAAGTAAAGACACTAAGTCAATAATTAACACATATGAGACATAAAGAAATCCTTTATTTCATTCCAATTCATCAAAGAATCATTCTCTTTACATAATTTCCTGAGGAAGTTTTGGACCAAAGTCAAACTTATATGTCCCCGATGAAAAATACAAAAGGACTTCTGACAAACAATCAAAAACTGAACTTGAAAATTTGGTTCATCTTTCCACAGATTTCTACCCAATAAACTCTCCACAATAGCATTTTTCAATCATGAAAACTAATTCACAAACAAACAAGTCTACACGGACTATCAAAGATAGATCGACACCTCTGAAAAACAAGTGTCTGAATGATATAATTCAGCCCCGAATCTTTCTATCTACAATAGGACCCTGCTATCATAAAAAAGAATTAGGCTTCTAATGAATTAATGAATGAATGAAAATTGAAGTATCTCAACAAAAACTCAAAGAGAAAACCTTAGTATGATTTTCCTTCTATTCTCCTCTTGTTCCTCTTTTATCTTTTGCCTTTAAGAAATTAAAATTGGTTAGTAGTTGAACTACTTCATTAGTTAAGTTAACAAAAACTCAACCAACTTTTTTAGTTAAGGGGGAAAAATAATAATCATGATAAGGGTCTTTTTTAATAAATAATAACTAAAAGGTGAGACCCCTTGTGACTCCCTTTAGCTTTTAACAATCATAACACAACTATTTAATTAAACAAAACATCCCTCCATGTGGCTCCCATCATCACATTCATATTTGACAATGTATCTCAATAATAATAGAAATTATTTCCAAAATATATTACTCATATATCCAAAAAATAATGCATTATCCACAATTCCAGAAGTCAACTCTTATAATCAATTTATAAATTAAACAAAACTTAAAATCCATATTTTCCACTCTAAGATGAAATCCTTTCTGTGTTGTTCTTATCACCTTTTGATCTCTCTGAATTTTCCTTAGGTTGTGTTAAGCCTTTGGACCTAATATCACTAATCACATGAGAGAAATCATCCCTCAAATGAACATGGGAGGACACAGATTTATCAGAGCCATTGGAGGGTGACGAAGGGGTAGCAATGGGTTTTCCCTTGTCAGGGGCATGGTGAGCCTCCATTTTCAACCTTTTACTCGCATGGGAAGACTAAAGTAGTGAGTGGTTAGGGTAAGCTTGGACAATTTGATTGATATGCAGAGGAGAAGGTAAAGACAAATTGGGCCAGCCATGATGTTGGGAGACTATCGGGTGGACAATCTCTTTCCATCCGTCATTTTCAGTAACTTTGGGCTGCAATGAGACGTGAGGGGGTAGGGGGGTACCAAGGACCTTTGGGGATTGGAAGGGAGGCCTTTCAAGCCTAGGTTGGACTACTCCTTGCACAATCCAATTAAAAATCCCAGCCTAAAATAGTTGTTCAAACTCTTGCGAGTCAGCATCAAAGTGTATGGAGAATATTGGCCTTCTAGGGCCCCTATTCCAATTACCTCTTCCTAGGCTACCTCTGCCATGTCTACCTCGGCTGAAAAATCTCATTCTTGTATGCATAATTGATTAGAAAATATTCTCTTTAACAACCATACATGACAACACTTTTTAAAAATATGAAATAAATTTTGGCTCAGCAACATATGAGACTCATGCAATCCAATCCATACAAATTGTTTAATCGTTGTCAATGAGAAAGGGGTGAACAAAGGTTCTGGGATATGTGAGGGAATGTATTGAGAGAAAATTTTTAAAATGAGGGGGAAAAGATCACGATTATTGCTCACAGACAACAAACAATCAACTGTAATGTAAACCAAAGAACATATCACCGTAATCCATCCAAGAAACTAAAATTTCAAACTGTTACAATACAAAATTACTCTTAACTGTAATTAAATTTTAGGAACAGGGAGTGGATAATGAATATGAGAAGGAGAGGGTTTTTTAATTAGCGAAAAGTGAAATAATGGTAGGGAAAAGGGGTGGATATTGTTCATAAAATGAATTAAATAATCCACCAAACAATTATTTATTTAATGCAAACGATCCAATCACTAAACAAATAGTTATTGTGATCAATTAAATAATCACTGTGTATAATTTAACCATTACTTTGTGTTAACTTACTCACTATTCACATTTGAATCTTTAACACGGTGTCATCATACTCAAAATAATATGCCTTCAAAAACAACTTGTATAAGAATTATGCTTCCTCTCATTTGCCATATTCAATATTTAAAAAAAATTCCAAACGAACACACAGTCATTTGTTTCCATTCCATTCAGCATCAAAACATCAACCATTGTCCCTGAATTATCTCTTCAAATCAAACACAGACACAAGTTCTTTTAAAATCGTGCTTGATTCCATTCCTTTAATCAATTTAACAATTAAATTGTAATGAAACCATATTGTTATAAAGCTCGTTCCTATCTCTGATATGATGCACGATATCCATAAAACATACACAACAGACAACCCAGTCGCAAATATCATGATTTTAAATTGCAATAATCCTGATTGGAAATTAAAAAAAACACAGTAACATCAACCATCATTTCAACTTATACCATGTTGTAGGAAACACACAACCCAACGCATAATGCAAAGATGCATACTCCCAATCAAACCATTAAACAATGATGAGTCAAAAATCCAACTATTACAATACAAGAGGCAGCGACTGTGTGCCCATTTCATTTCTCGAATCAACCAATTAACCATGTTGAGCTATCAATTCGACTGTTATAATACATAATGTAGCAACTAAATACCAATAATAAAAACCACTGTCAACATTATTCCATCAACTCTGTAATTAACCCGATCAAGAGGGATGAGTCAATAATCAACCCCACTAGATATACTACCCAACAACTATAACATTCAACCAGATGACCGACATAGTGTGACTATTGAGTTAATAAAAATCGGTCTCGGTACCAACGAAAGAAAGAAAATAGTCAAGGTTTGAAACACAAGGGGACTAGAGTAGACCATATCAATAGCAGGTGAGAACCCTTCAAAACAACATGGTGGACACACATGCCATATAACCATTAACATGTATGATAGGGTGGAAATTCACACCAGGTATGAGATATTATGAACAGAGGAGTAGAGGCTCTTTACTGGCTAGTAATAATCCTGAGAACACACATGGGTATAACCTTGGTGGTTTTCCCAAAAAACTGAATAATGATAGAAAAAACACAGAGCCATGTAATAGAAACCAACCCTAAAGAAAGGATCTTGGCATAATAGCCACCATAATTGTTGATTAAGGTTGGTTTTCATTGATGTCAACCCTTGAAGAAAGCCCCGTAGAACAAAGGTTGGGTAATGGACCCAAGATTGTTTGATGTAAATATGACTCGTTATTGTCTTTTCATGGTTGATAATAAGTAGAAATAGATGAACTCTAAAGTGGTCCCCTTATGGTGAAATCCCTCACAGGAAGACGCTTTGTGGAGTGAGTTATCCTAGAAGTATGGTTAGAAAACCCATGCTTATTTGTAGAATAATGAGATGAATGGCATTGAATTTGGCAGTAAAACTATCCTAGATGGATAGTGTTTTTCATTCCATTTCCAATGGTATGTGGAACGTCACATAACTCCTCACGGTTAGAGAGTTATGGCCATGAGAAGTTGGAGAACCCGGGTTTGGGTAATGGACCCAAGTTTTTTTTATGGATAACAGTATGAGTTTTGATCTATTTTCAGGTAATACTATTCTATATGTATAGTACATGTCATTCCATTTCTGGTGGTATATGAAACATTACATAACTCCTCATGGTTTGAGAGTTATGGCCTTACGAAGTTGGAGGACCCTCATATGTCATCTAGAAGCCCCAAAAGGTCAAAGTAGTCAAAGTGGTTTAAGAGAAGTGAAGTGATGAGTGTAATATAATTCAAAGTGAATACCAAATAAATTAATTCAATAATAAATTTAATGGAGAAATCAGAAGTGGGTTAACCCTAAAATAAGGAAAGTGGGCAAAGTGACCTAGAAGATGTTTTTAAGGAAGCTACTTGGAGAGTATAAATAAGAGGAAAGACTCTCTCACTTAAGACACACTTGAGAATATTGAATACCTATAGGTGTTTGAGGTAACCAAAGAATATCTAATCTGAATTTCCAAGGAAAGTGAAGAAAAGAAGGTTGGAATTCAAGGAAGGATAAATTCTTTTGATGATGCTTTCTAAGGTATGTTTTTTCAGGTCATCTCACCATTTTCGCAATAGCTTTTTTTCTAGAATGAATAAGAACGTGAAATTTATAAGAAATTGAGGAAACATATCCAAGTATCTGTGGTAAACAATTCAGTTTGTGGGTCATTTTATTTTTGTATTTACACTCCGTGGAAAATAGGGTTTGTGGCTAGCCCTGAAACTAGTCAAAAACAGGTGTTTCGGATAAAAACGTCATAACTTATTCATAACATATCCAAATTAAGTAGGACAAAATGTGTTGGTTAGAGTATAGTGTTTAGTATCCTATGTAATAGTTTCATATAAATTCAACAAATATTATATGCGGGGCACACTCTACAAGGTCTCTCTCTAGAATAATCTAGAATTCAGGAAGGTGTGCCATTTTTTCCATAACTCCTTTTATGAGAGGTTCCAAGTAGTGAAACCTAAAGGAATTGCATAAAACACATTGAAGAAAATTTTGTATCAGTTTCATATATTTATTCATTACATGTACAAATTTATGATTATTTCAAGTTAGGGTTCTTGACTAATCCAAAACTAGTCTTGTGAGACTAAAGAAATGTTTGATGAAAATGCTAGTCTCTTGTTGTTAAAGTTAAGGAAGGTTTGCAGGTGTGTGATAATATACACCAGGTCTATTACAAAGTTACAAATCATATTTGGATGATGAAATTGATGAGGGATTTTGGTTGAGGTACAAGTTAGGTACATAGTTGAGACAAGTAGTTGATGAGTTGGCACATACATGAGGTGTATAGTTCATGATGTTGGTACATATTGATGAGTAATAGTTGATGAGTACTTGAAACATGATTGGTACATACTTGGCACATGGTTGTTTGCACTTTTTTATGAAATATTTTGATTACAGATTGTTTGGTACATGTTGGTGCATGGTTGATGCACTTGTTTATGGTACAGGTTGATGCATGGTTCAGGTTTATTGGTACATGTTTATAGTTGTATATATCACATTGATAGTGTAACAGTGGTTCCATCATTATACTTCTACTTCATGGTGTTTGGATGGGGTAAGGATAGGTGGTTGTAGCCACCTTCTGGTTGTATATGGAGAACATAGGGGGTTGTAGCCTCCTTCTGGTTGTAGCTAGAGAATTGGGGAGTTGGAGCTTCCCTCAGGTTGTAGCCTGACAAACTAGGGGGTTGGATCCTCCTTCAAATTGTAGGTGGAAAACAAAGGAAGTTTGTGCTTCCAATGAATGTAATTCTTCAAGACATATAATATAAAGTATTCCGTGGTTTTTTCCCTATTTGGGTTTCCACGTAAAACAATGATGTATCGTGTATGTGTGTGATTGTTCATTTCTTATTGCTCGTTATTGTATAATAATTCTACATTGATATAACACTTGGATTATTTGGATAAAAAAGATTATAAGTACGCTATTATTGATTCACCCCCCTCTCAGTAATCCAACAATAACCAACTGTGCAGAAACCAAAACCATACACGATCCCATGACCAGGAGAAAACGATAGCAGTGACCCAAGGTGGTTCAAAATTAAACACAACAACTCCATAACACCAAATACGACTCGATATATTTACAAGAACTGTGTGGAGATGGACAGCTAGTCTAGACCGAATGAAACTCTCCAACCAAAACCCATAAGACAATAGAGATCCTTCATGGCTTCCACCACACAGAATCATTATTTAAATTGTGACTTCAACTATCCAATTTTTTCATTTACAGTGAATACACACAAACAACCATTCCAGAGAAATATCACAAGTTTACATAGTTATCATTCTCAAGAAAAGAACAAAACAATATATCACCGAGCCAATATCTATTTCATAACTAGAGTGAGTTCAACAATTCTTTCCTCGCCTGAAAATTGGAGCATAACCACAGCGAAAAACAATTGAAAAATATCCAAGCTAGGTTGATGGTCAGTGGGAGAGGTATGGAGTGGCATGTAGTAAATGCATGTCGCTTCCATCCTCTACTCATTCAATTACGTAGTACACGATAGCCAACCATCCATTAATCCATTCAATTAATCTATGCATCGAAACTAACATCCATTACTTGCCAAGTGCACCACCCCATATCACATTAACCATTACCAAACATACCATAACGCATATCTAATGTGCCTTCATATAAATCAATACATCATATAGCCACTAACTTTTTTAGCTAGGAACAACAATAATCCTTTTAATTCCATTTGCATATAACGTAGCATAGCATAGTATAGTATAGGATAGCTCATGTTCCTTAGATTTATTCCATATTTATTTTATCTTTTGTCATGACTAACATGTGTTTTGTGCAGGTGTAACATGTGATAGATCATGGCGCCAATAGCATTGTAATAACAGTTCACATAAGCCATCATGACATGGAATTGAGAATTTATAGTAACGAAACCCAAACATATCATGCATTATCCATCTGTTATTTGTCGCAAATAGAATCAGTATTTCATCATCAATCATGTAGAGCCCTGTAAGCATCATCGAACAACAACATAAAATGTAAAACAATATCATCTTTGATTTTCCAATCTACAAGGGATTCCCACCTACTAGTATTATATATATCATTAGCTTATAAATAATAGGCTTTAACAATACTTTGCGGGAAAATTCCTCATTGCAATTTTTATCGTCAACAAGATCCTCTACACCATTCGGTGCCCATGTAGATATTTTTGTCCATAGGACTGAGAGTCCCTTATAGCTAATATATGACTTTGTGTTTGAACCTTATTTCTTACTCATAAGCATGCTGACCTATACCTAGTGGGACTCCCAATGAGTCTGGTTTAAGTTCTTTTTCATCTCTCTCAAAACGAGAAAAGATTGTCGAGTGAACTTTTCTATTTCACACTCATAAATTGGATTTCAAAGGATGTCTATTTGGTGTAAGTTTATCCCTTTTTTAAAACCAAGTAGACTAAATTTACGAAAAAAGGACATTTTTTGGGTGTTAATTTGTAATTGCATCTCATCCTCTCGCTTGTAGTATTGAGCCTATTGCCAGTTCTCTCTTTTGCATTATAATCCTATCAGTGCAATAGTTTACATCATCATCCAAGCATAGTCTTATTTATATCCTTTGCAGCTTGACACCCTGTAACCCAACAAGAAACATTCCCCCGTGTGTTTAATCCTGCATGCACCTCCTTGCATTGAGTATAGGCATGTTCCATTGATAGAACTAGTTTCTTACTAGTGACACTCGTTTCCTCTTCTATATCATAACATTCATTTGACTATGAAAAACAAAAAAATATGGGAAACAAAAGAATATTATCTTATATTGGCAGCAGTCATGTTGACTTTGAACAGAGCACAAAGTTTTGAGTCCACTTGTCATCAAAATTTTGGGTTTATCATGACCTTAGGAAGTTGATCTCGTTACTTAGAGTTTACTCCCCCGACTGGTTACTCTTCTAGTCACTATGGAGAGTTTGATTGGTGCCTCCTACATCACAAAGTTTCATCATTGAATCTATGTTGCCAGAGTCTTCCATATGTCGCATGCTCTTGTTCAAAGGATGTTTATTAACCTGTGTTGTCCATTCCTCGGAACTCTTGAATTTTCATGTCGGTCATACCCTCAGTGAGTCTTAAGGTTACATGAAGTCATAGTCCTGTCATGCACCCTAGTCCTAATTTCATCATCGGTAGGTAACCTTGAACCCAACAGTCGACATTTCAACATTGGTCGTTGACTGGGGATTTCCTTTGTGTTCAACAGCACGAAATATATTCACACATTGGGATTCATGCAGTGTCATGGATTCCATTAGCCTTATTGGTGGTTTCCTCACCTTTGTAAAACATTTTCCTTATTGTCTTTTATTCAGAGGGTTTTTTTTGTGTACAGCTTGCATCTGACACATGTGAAAGACACATAGGGTTGTTAGTTTGTGAACATGTTCTTCATCTAATTTCCTTCAAATAATCAAGCTCCTGCTTTGTACCTCATTTTGAATGATGAGAGGTGCCTCAATGCTCTCCTTTCGGAAGGTCTCCTTCCATTGACTTTGTAACACCCTTGTTTCCCCCAGTTTGTAAATATAAATATATTGGCCAAGAGACTATGGAAAACTTGATATGTGTGAATGTTTGATTTGATCAACCTTTGTATAAAAGGTCAAGTAATGTAATTTATGTTATCAATAGAAATAGACAAGTGTTGCATGGCTGCTGAAAGTGGGGTTTTTCCAAGATAGACCATGGATTCTATGAAAGAGATGGTGAGGGGAACTAGGAATGGTTGAGACAACCCCCACCAAACCAGTACTTTGTTGGAATTAGATGCTCAGGACCGGAACAATCCTCTCACCTGGGAATGAATTACAATCAGGTTGGTAGATGGGAAGACCTCCTCAAGAGTTAATGAGGGGATGGGGTGGAGTGCCCATTTCAAAGGCTTTCAGACATGACCACGGACTAGAAATTCGGCCCACACACAATATTGTCGAGGAAGGAAAGAAAGGAAGACATGTGAAGAGAAGAACATAAGGGAGACTGAGCTCTCAAGTTTGAGGAAGAACTAGAAAATTAACATGTTATAGTCACAGGATGTGGCTAGTAGGGTTATGATACAAGATGATAAATGATGGTGCTGAGTGACTGAGGAAGTACTCTGGAAGGCCTCCTTGATTGGTATAGAGAAACCCATTGCCAAGATCCTGTGGGAGGAGGAGAGGAACCTCTGTCCCTAACTTTTATTGAGTCAAAAGACAAAGTTCTCTCTCAGAGCATCTTGGTCTAGCTTAGGGGTGGCCAGTGGTAAATCTATTAGGAGGGACTGAGCCTATGGTTGGGTGGAAATAGGTACCCCTTTCAGTAGTCGCATCATGTCGTCTAGTTCTGATAAGTGTTTTCATACTTTGTGCGTTGAAATGGAATAATGGATGAATGCATGTATTTATCTATCTATAAATGGTTTCTGTATTGAATGATCAAGTTATGTGTATGCATTTGTCTTCTTGTGAACTTATGCTTCTGATTGATTGTCTGTATGCCCCAGTCTAGCCTTCGAGAGGTCTTGGGATGTAATCCTGTAGGAAGGTTGGGATAGAGAGCATTGCATCAATATGACCACATTGATTTGGAGAGAATATCTCCTTTAGACCACTTGCTGCACAACCGGGACGTCATGCCCAAGTACTTAACAATTTCATGATAAAGCTAACAAAGGATAGTGAGATTAAGTCTCAAAAGGGAATATCGTTTCATTTGGAAAATGAGAGGAAGAGATCTATTCGATAGAACTTATATGACCAACGCCTAGGAACCTCAGGCTAGGCCTAAGGGAAATAATTCCTTCTAACTTCGAAGCTCGGGAGGTTCGAGACTTTGGGATATTTCCAACCCTACTAAATCATCAACTAGTCGAAGTTAACCAGGAGTTTCGCTTACCGGCAAGTTGACCGACAATGGATGGTTTCCCTAGTGGTTAGAGGAACCTATTTTACTGACTAAATCAGGATCCAACTCCCCATCGCAAAGTATCATGAACCATCAATCGAGAATTTTTGGGGGTTCCCTCCACTGTTGGATCTACACTGATAAGACTTCATGAGCATAGAGATGTTATAGCATCAAACTCCCTGAATGTTGAAGTTACGAAGTAAAGGAGAATCATATATTTGGGGGAGATCATTGGGAGCTCTGCCTACCGTTCAATCGTCTAGGAGGAGGGACCCGCACATGGTACTTCGACGAATTCCTACTTCGGGAGAACAGAGTGGTAGTAACACCAAAATAAACAAAGGTTGAAGCCATGAAGTGACCAGGAGTGTAGATCTAGGGATCCTTTGGGTTCCTTCCTAGCCGTAGGATTCATTATGTAGTCCACCCGACATTGACCACTTCGGGAGGATAGGGGTGTTGTAATGCAAAATGCCTCGAAGGCTGAAGTCACAAAGTAATGTGGACCATATATCCATGGATACTTCAGGATCCCTCTTAGTCATCGATATACAGGATACATGTGGCACTAGATCCTTTTTCAGAGACCGAGAATTCTGGGGAATTTGAGGTATGGTGTGTCGAAAAGCTCTGAATCCCAAAGAAATGAGAGTCGTCTATTCAAGGAAGCTTCAGGACATTTCCTAGCCATCAGATATTGACTATGGTCATCCCGGCGTTGACCAACCTCCGAAGAAAAGATGATTTTATATCGCAAAACTCTCGAAGGCCAAAGTCGTGAAGTAACATTAGCCCTAGATCTATGGATCCACGTGGTTGGATCTTGACCATGAGGTTAGAAGGACGTTAGAATGTTGTCATTATGGTGTGACATGGCAAGATGGTGACTGGGGTGATGTGGACCCATGATCAATCTACCATGTGTCAACTTGATCTGTTCTTTTTGTAGACCCTATATGCCTATTGGAACGTGACACAGGTCACCCCTGGCCCTTCTACGTGTCAGTCTGTGGTATGTGCCCACCCTGCCAAAGCGATTGGTTAAGTGAATAGAACTCCGAGAGTCTGGGACTTCAGGACTCCAGAGGATTTTGGGTGTAGTATTGTGAAGGGAGCCAAAATTCCTAGAGGGTGGAACCACATGGCAAGCTTACGTGACTTTGGGAGTTTGGGAATCTGAAAGGTCTCGTGTGTAGACAACAAGGAGGCATTCAACATGAAAGCGCCAAAGCGTCGAAGTACCAAAGTTCTTGTTGGCCTGCATGTTAGACGAAGGTTGATTCCAGTCATGGGATTGGACAGTGGATGGAATTCCACTATGGATGAGGGAACTTGGAGACAATACGTGTGAGGTGGATTCCCATGGATGCCACATGGCCCTCAACCAATGAATGCCTGAAGATCTTTGGGAAGCAATAAATTGCAACCCAAAGCTCAGATTTGAGCCTGGTAGAATTCATTAGAACACTACGAGTAAGTAGAAGAGGATAAACACCTCGGACAAAGGATTTGAAATGTAAAGGAGAGTGAAATTTCGATGCCCCATCCCTAGGAAAGATACTCAGGGGTCAGGTGTGCTACAAATTGGTATCAGAGCATGTTTACAACACTTGGCCTACTTGGGATCATGGACGAGTTGTGTAAAAACAATATTTAGATAAATTTTAAGGGTGACACCCTATCTTACCTCTTTCCTAAAGAGTCTGGTTAAATTGTTACTGAAGAAAATAATGAAACTTTCTACTATGTGTGTATTTAAGAAATATGAATTGTGTGTTGTTCATAAACTAATGGATTGTTAAGTGTTTTTTCAACACTCAAGCAATCAGTAAATTGCAGGATAACTACAAGTATAAAGGATGGTCACACGCCATGAAGTGGGGGATGGATCCCACATTAAAGACAAAGAATCTAATGAGAGGAGGGTGGTGGAAACCCCTCCGGATCTAGCTGAAACTGTAAGGAACCTCATGGCTGAATTACAGATTTTTAAGGTCGACAATGAAAGGCTGAAAAAGGAGCAGGAAAAAAAAATGGAAGTTAATGCAGTCTTGCTACACATTTTATCCAATATACAGAGGCAACTACATCATTGACCCGTAACCAATTAGGTTGACCGACGACATATGAAGAGAAGTCAAATTCCACCCGAGATACGAAAACATGGTCCCATAAGTGGCCACACTAAGAGGATTACCTTGAGGAAGGTCCAACCTAGAGGCAGGAGACACTCATTGGGAGAGTCCTATGGAGAGGAAACTAGCAACTTTGATGGATCTTCTAGTAGTGAATCTAGTTATTATTCTCAAAGGGAAGGAAAGAAGAAAAAGCATTCCAAAATTCATGATCCTAAAGAGTTCAAGAAATACAAACCACCCTCTTTCAATGGATATATTGAGAAAGGGGAAGAGGCATAAGCTTGGCTGCTTGGTTTAAAGAAGTACTTTAGAGTCCATGAGTACTCTGAAATCTTAAAGGCTCGAATAGCCATATTCAACATGAATGGAAAGGATTCCATTTGGTGGGAAGACCTTAGGAATGTGAAAGGAATCCATGAGAAGGAGTTGTCATAGAAACAGTTTGAGAAACACTTCAATAAGAAGTATTTGTAAGAGAAATACTTTGATGGGAAGACTAAGGAGTTTTATGAACTCAGGATGGGATAGCTCACCATAGAGGAATATGTCAATAAACTCCTTGAGATGCTAAGGTATATACCCTACATAAAGGATGAAAAGGTAAAAGTGAAGTGATTTATTACTGTCTTACCTCATACCTACTGAAACAGGATTGAGTTTGACAAGACAAAGACCTTGGAAGACACTATCTAGAAGGCAAGGTATTGTTATAAACATTTCAAGAATCAAACAGAACCTCACGAGGATTGGAAGAAGAAGAGTAGTTCGAGATTTAAGAAGAAGGGGTTTAAATACTCAAGATTTAATAACTATGGGAAGGGTTCTAGGATTATCCTTCCTACTAGAAGTGTGTATCCAAAAAATTTCCCATCCCGGAATGGAAATAAACCTTTTGGAGCAACCCCAGGAAAAACTGATAACCCAAAGAAAGAACCCTTGAAATGTTGGGGTTGTGGTGAAGAACATCTACTGATGGATTGTCCACACATACAATAGAACAATGGGAGAGTCTCCAATATCCAAGAAGCTACCACAGTCAATAATGTGGCTACGATCATTCCACAAATTTATGCATCCTTGGATAATAAACAAGCCGACCACCAAGCTTCAGTGGTTGAGATGGAAGGTATGATTGCCAATCATCTAGTTTCTATTTTAATTGACCCTATTTCTAATTTGAGTTATGTGGCCCCTTAGACTATTGATAAGTGTAAAGTGAAACCGGTTAGACATGTTAATCCATGGTTGGTAAAACTAGCCATTGGAACCAAAAGAAACGTAGTAGAGGTCATACCATCTTGCCAATTCATTATGGATGGATTGCCCACCCAAGTGACCCTTAACATACTTCCCCTAGGATCTTATGACCTGTTGGTTCGTATGGACTGGTTAGTCACTTATAAAACCAAGTTGGATTGTTACCATAAAACTTTGGAGTGTGAAAATGAAGAAGGGAGAAAAATAACTCTCTAAGGGATTTAGAGGCTTGTCTCAGTGAGATGAATATCAACCCTTCAAATGAAAAAGTATTGCAGAAATGGATGTCCTCTATATGCAATATAGGTGTTGGAATCTATTGAGGATGAAAAATCAAACCTAGAGGACCACCCCATATTAAGAGATTATAAAGATGTGTTCCCAAAAGAGGTACTAAGTCTACCTCTGAGAATAGACATTGACTTCTCCATAGAACTTACACTATGAGAAGTGCCAGTGTCTAGAACACCCTATAGGATGAGTCCACTAGAGATAGCTGGGATCAAGCTACAACTAAAGGAGATGATGGACAAAGGCTACATGTGACCTAGTGTGCCTCCATGAGGAGCACCCGTCTTGTTTGTGAAGAAGAAAGATGGCACACTCTGAATGTGCATAGACTATAGACAACTCAATAAGATAACCTTAAAGAACAAATATCCCTTACCAAGAATCGATGACTAGCTTGACCAAGCAAGGGCTGCTTCCATTTTTTCAAATATTGACATAAGGTCTGGATACCATCAAGTCTGAATCAAGGATGAAGAAATCCACAAAACAACCTTCAGGACAATATATGGTCACTATGAATTTGTGGTGGTACCATTTGGACTAACCAATGCCCATGCCACTTTTATGTGTTTGATGAATAATGTACTCAACAAATTCCTAGAGAAATTTGTTTTGGTTTTCATTGATGATATCCTAATATACTCCAAGAATAGAGAGGAGCATGAAGAACACCTAAAATTAGTTCTTCTAGTACTAAGAGAGCATCATCTCTACACTAAGTTTATCAAGTGTGATTTTTTACAGAAGCATGTCCATTACTTAGGCCATGCTATTTCTGAAGAAGGAGTGGCAGTAGATCCTAACAAGATCATATCTATCATGGAATGTCCTACCCCAAAGGATGTATCTGATATCAGGTCCTTTATGGGATTAGTAGGATACTATAGAAGGTTCATAAAAGGATTTTGCCAAGGTTGGTTGTCCAATCACTGCTTGTTAGCGATATTTCTGGTAAGGGGGTTAAATGTGAAGGAATGGGTAAAAAACCCACTTGTCCTAAGTTTGGGACGCAAATGCACCCATGTTTAATTGGAAATCAGTTCTAGATGGCAAGATTTCGTGAACTTGGATCAACGGCGTGCATTGGATTCCGAAGCCCCCCGCCTTTCTACCTTTAAGCGGAGGGGGGGGTCCGGAATCCGGGGTGCATCTCTTCAACGGTCGGGATCAAAGCGCCTGGATCAACAACGCGCGAGGTGATTCCGGACCCCCCCTGCCTTTCTATCTTTAAGCGAAGGGGGGGGATCCGAAATCCTGGGTGCATCTTTCCGACGGCTGGGATTGAAGAGCCCAGATCAACGGCATGCAGGCGATCCATACCTCTCCCTTCTCTCTATATTTAATCAACGTGGGCCCTTTCCCATCATGTTAGCTTGTGGACCATCCTCCCTCTTGCCATTTGTCCTCCTCTTGGACGTGAGATTGAGGCCAGCTCCCTTTAGCCCCTTTCTCATCCTCCGACATCTGTCCATCCCCCCTCTTCTAGTCCATGTGGTCCCTCTCCCTTCTCATCTTCCACTTACCGCCTGCCAGGTGTCCCGCTCTTTTCCACATCAGCCTCCCACTAAAAGCGTGCCCATTATATCTCAGCTCTTGCCCCCTCCACCTATTATTTTCTGCCCTGTGTCTTCCTTTGTCGTTCCTCTCATGACATGTCCCTCTTATCACCCTCTCATGGTCTTGGCGCCACCACTCCTATTATGCGCCCTATCCTTCGTGTTGGCCAGCGTGCCTTCCCATCAGGCAGTTCGGTTAATCCAGGTGGTAGTGCGAAGGGTCTTCCATGTCCCTAAAGTGTCAGGTTGGCTGGATCGTCCTCAATCCCCATGAAGCAATTATTGAAGTAGTTGGTGGTGGTTAGACATCGCCTCCGCCATAATGGGAAAGCCCGGCAACGAATTAAAGGCATGTCGATTCACCCATGAAACTATCAGGAGTGGGATTAAGTCTGCCATAAGTCGCACGATCATTCAGAGACTACAGGTGTTGACTGTCAGAATCCATGCAGACGCAAAGCTTTTAATGCTACGTCTTGATCCTGTTGTTGTTGTTGTTTTGAGTATATGAAGGCGTTTTCGCCATTTTTTGTATCTATCGATGGTAGAGCGAAGCTCTTGACTGTAAAGTTTCAACAACCATTCTAGTTCTCTGGGCGGTGCCTCTGTGTTTGAGATTTCTTGTTTTATGACAAACAGTTCTCCTTTTTCATCTATGTTTTCATCTCATACCAGGGAGTTCATGATCGAATGATTCGCATGGATTGTTGCAGTTATGTTATGATAAAGGATTTGTTGTGAAATTATTGTATTCTCTGGTCTTCTGTGTTTGAATGTAAAAGGATCTTGCATTCGAATGCTTTCTTCTCCAGTCTGTTACAAACCTGATGTTTTATGACAGACCTTCGCACTCTTCTCATGCAAGTCTTCCCCCTACTCACCCTTATTACAACACACTGTTTGAAGTTTATCAAGACCTCACTCGTTCATGCATACCTAGCCTAGTTTCAGAGTTGAAATGATGTTGTCCTGAGTTTACCTCCATATGATCACCTTTTTATAAACAAATCGTGACATTAAACTGATGGGTGTCGGGCTCTGCTCCTGCAAGCAATCCAGGAGTGACTTCCGACACTAACACTGCCCTTCAGAAAAAGGGGGTTAAATTCACTTGGACACCAGAATGTGATAAATATTTCAAGAATTTAAATACCTTCTAGCCCATGCACCTTTGTTGAAGATTGTGGACCCTGATGATGACTTCCTCATGTGTAAAAATGCATGTAAGGAAGGACTCGAAGGACTCCTTATGCAAGAAGGACATGTAATTTTCTATGAATCCATAAAGTTAAATGATCATGAAATCAATTACGTGACCCATGATCTAGAGTTGGCTGCCATAGTGCATGCTTTAAAAATGTGGAGGCATTGACCTCCTTGGTAGGAGACTTGTACTTATGACAAACCATTGTGGGTTGAGGCACCTGTTTGATCAACCAAAACTCAATGCTAGACAAGCTGCGTGGATGGATCTCCTTAGTGAGCTTGATTTCGAAATCAAACATATCAAAGGAAAGGAAAATAGGGTGGTCGATGCCCTTAGCAGAAGTGTAAAAATGATTCACCTAGCATTGGTAAGCACCTGTGAAATGGATGTCATGGAGAGAGTCAAGAATGCACAAAAAACAAATGCATTTTTCAATACCGTGACATCATACCTAAATAAAGAGCCCACGGGGTTAAAGAATGAAGGATATCAGATGCTTGATGAAGGCTTGTTGACCTACAGAAACAGATTGTATATTCCAATTTGTGATGACTTGAAGAGGTTCATAATGGACAAACTAAACAAGAGACCATATACTGGTCATCTAGGTTACCAGAAAATGATCATGGTCACTAGGAAACAATTCTATTGGCCTAGATTGAAAAGGGACATAATTGACTATCTAGCTAAGTGTCTAGAATGCCAACAAGTTAAGGTAGAACATCGGCATAGAGCAAGGTTGTTACAGCCTCTATCAATTCCATAATGGAAATGGGAAACCATCTCCATGGATTTCATCACTGGATTACCAAAATCATCCAAGCAGAATGATGCCATCATGGTAGTGGTGGAAAAATTGAGCAATTTCGCTCACTTCGTTCCTATGCAATCAACTTGCAAGGAAATGGATATTGCCAACATCTTCATGTAGGAGATATTTAGACTGCATGGCATGCCTAATGAGATTATATCCGACATAGACAAAAAATTTACTTCAATCTTTTAGAAATCCTTAATGGTTGGTTTTGAGACTAAATTGTTGTTTAGCACAGCCTATCACCCTCAAATGGATGGACATACAGAAAGAGTGAACCAATTATTAGAATACATGTTAAGGATGCATGTAATGCATCAACCTAAGAAGTGGGAAGACTACCTTCCACTGGTAGAATTTTCTTACAACAACGAATATCAAGATTCATTGAAGATGAGCCCTTTTGAAGCCCTCTATGGTAGACAATGAAAGATTCCAATCAGTTGGAGTAATCTAGTGGATAGAATTACAATCGGACCCAACATGCTGAAAGAAATGGAACAACAAGTAATTCATATTAAGCAAAATCTGAAAACTTTTCAGGATAGACAGAAGAGTTACACTGACAGAAAGAGAACTTCCAGAGATTTCAAGATAGGAGACCATTTCTATCTCAAAATTAGACCTAGGAAGATTTACTTGAGAACAGGAGCTTGTGCCAAGATCGCACCCCAGTATTGTAGACCCTTTGAAATATTAAATAGAGTGGGACATGTATCCTATAGGCTAGATCTCCCTCACACAGTGAAGGCACATAATGTTTTCTATGTTTCATTATTCAAGAAATATGTACATGATTCTAATCATATAATTAACTGGTCTGTGATTCAGAAGGATACAGAGGGAGAATTCCTACAAGAACCTCAATACATACTAGACAGGAAGGAAACCTCACTCAAGAACAAAACCATTGCACAGGTCAAGGTGCAGTGGAAACACTTTAGCCCAGATGAAGCTACGTGGGAAATGGAGGATGCCATGAAACATGCATATCAATTTTTTATTACTTATGTATATATAGAGAGCACATTGATAGATCAAACATCAAGGATGATGTTCCTTTAAGGGGGAGGGGATTGTAACACCCCTGTTTCCCCCAGTTTGTAAATATAAATATATTGGCCAAGAAACTATGGAAAACTCGATATGTGTGAATGTTTGATTTGATGAACCTTTGTATAAAAGGTCAAGTAAAGTAATTTTTGTCATTAATAGAAATGGACACATGTTGCATGACTGTTGAAAGCAAGGGTTTTCCAAGATAGACCATGAACTCTATGAAAGAGATGGTGAGGGGAACCAGGAATGGTTGAGACAACCCCCACCCAACCAGTACCTTGTTCGAATTAATTGCTCAGGACCAGAATAATCCTCTCATCCAGGAATGAATTACAGTCAAGCTGGTAGGTGGAAAGACCTCCTCAAGATTTAATGAGGGTATGGGGAAGAGCACCCATATGAAAGGATTTCAAACCTGACCACATATTGGGAATTTGGGCCACGCACAATCTTTTTGAGGGAGGAAAGAAAGGAAGGTGTGGTGGTTAGAGGAAGACATGCGAAGAGAAGCAGAGAAGGGAGATTGAGGTCTCAAGTTTGAGGAAGAACTGGAAACTGAACATGTTCTAGTCGCAGGATGTGGCTAGTAAGGTTATGATACAATCTTATAATGAGGGTGTTGAATGCCTGAGGAAGTACTCAGGAAAGCCTCCTTGCTTGGTATAGAGAAACTCATTTCCAAGATCCTGTGGGAGGAGGAGAGTAACCTATGTCCCTGACTATTGTTGAGCCGAAAGACATAATTCTCTCTCACAACATCATGGTCTATTATGGGTGTGGTGAATGGTAAATCCATTAGGAGTGACTGAGCCTATGGTTGGGTTGAAACATGAACACCTTTCAACAGTCGCATCACTTCCTCTGGTTCTGATAAGTTTTTTCATACTTTGTTCCCTGAAATGGAATAATGGATGAATGCATGTATTTGTATGTCTATAAATGGTTTCTGTATTGAATGATCAAGCTATGTGTATGCATTTGTATTCTTGTGAACTTATGCTTCTGATTGATTATCTATATGCCCCAGTCTAGCCTTCAATATGTCTTGGGATGTAGACCTATAGGAAGGTTAGGATAGAGAGCATTGCATCAATCTGACCCCGTCAGTTTGGAGAGAATATCTCCTTCAGACCACTTGTTGCACAACAGGGACATCATGCCCAAGTCCTTAACATTTTCATGATAAATCTCAAGAAGGATAGCGATATTAAGTCTCGAAAGGGAAGATCCTTTCATTACAAAGATGAGTGGACGAGATATGTTTGGGAGAACCAACATTTCCAACACCTAGGAACCTCAGGCTAGGACTAAAGGAGCTAAGTCCTTCTAACTTCGGAGCTCCGGAGGTTCGAGACTTCGGGGTATTGTCGACCCTACTAAATCATCAACTAGCCGAAAGTAACCAGGAGTTTCGATTATAGGAAAGTTGACCGACAATGTATGGTTTCCCTAGTGGTTAGAGGAACCTATTTTACTTACTAAACTAGTATCCAAATCCCTATCATGAAGTAGTGTGAACCACCGATTGAGAATGTTTGTAGGTTCCCTCCATCATTGGATCTACAACGAGAAGACTTCGGCAAAGTTCTACATCAGGACCATAGAGATGCTATAGCATCAAACTCCCTGAACACCACAGTTATGAAGTAAAGGAGAGCCGCAGATTTGGGGGGAATTGTCGGGAGCCCTGCCAACCATCCGATCGTCTAGGAGGAGGGACCTCCACACGGTACTTCACCGAAGTCCTGCTTCAGGAGAACGAAGTGGAAGTAACGCCAAAATCCTCGAAGGTCAGAGCCGCGAAGGGACCAGGAGTGTATATCAAGAGATTCATGATGTAGTCAACCAGATGTTGACCACTTCAGGAGGATAGGGGCGCTGTAATGCCAAACTCCCTGAAGGCCGAAGTCATGAAGTAATGTGGACCGTCAATCCATGGATACTTAAGGATCCATCTCAAACAATGATATATAAGAGATGTGTGGCGCTAGATCCTTTAGTTCAGAGACGGGGCATTCTGGGGTATTTGAGGTATGGTGTGTCGAAAATCTATGAAGCTCGAAGTAACGAGAGTCGTCAATTCAAGGACACTTCAGGACTTTTCCTAGCCATTATATGTGGACTCTGGTCAGACTGACATTTGCCAACCTCGAGAGAAAAGAGGATTTTCATCGCAAAACTTCTGAAGGCCAAAGCAGGGATGATTTTAAGGATGGAAATTTATTTTAAAATGTAGAAACCTTGGTGAATCTTAGTAATCCTTCATATGCCAGCTATAAATGTTTGGCAATATTCTTGTAAAAATATTCAAATTTTTAAGGATTTTATATAGTGTGTAGAAAATTTTGGCGATTTTTAAAGTAAAATAATTTTATCCTACAGAATTTAGGCGAATCATTTTTAGAATAGCGAATCTCTTTTTGGGAAAAACCATGGAAAATTATCCCATGAGCGAAATTTATCCCCTAAAATCATCCTTCGGCCAAAGTCGTGAAGTAACGTTAGCCCTGGATCTATGGATCCACATGGTTGGATCTCGACTGTGATGTTAGAAGGATGCTAGAATGTTGTTAGTCTGGTGTGACATGGCAATTCGATGTCACCAGGGTGACGTGGACCCATGATCGATCTGCCACGTGTCATCTTGATCTGTGTTTTTCGTAGACCCTATATGCCTATCAGAACATGACACATGTCACCCATGGCCCTTCTACATGTTTGTCTGTGATATGTGCCCACCCAGCCAAAGCGATTGGTGAAGTGACCAGAACTCTAGGAGTCTGGGACTTCGGGACTTCGGAGGATTTTGGATGTGGTATTGTGAAGGGACCCAAAAGGCCCAGAGGGTGGAACCATATGGTAGGCTTACAGGAGTTCGGGAGTTTGGGACTCTGAAAGGTCTCATGCGTAGAGAGAAAGGAGGTGTTCAACGTTGAAGCACCGAAGTACCAAAGTTTTTGTTTTCCTGCGTGTTAGATGAAGGTTGAGTCCAGTCATGGGATTG
The DNA here is from genome assembly GCA_032191745.1 of Picea mariana. Lineage (NCBI taxonomy): Eukaryota > Viridiplantae > Streptophyta > Pinopsida > Pinales > Pinaceae > Picea > Picea mariana. The sequence goes on along the minus strand of JASDQU010946594.1, from coordinate 21,781 downwards.
GATGGTGGATGGACTTCCACCATGGATGAAGGAACTTGGAGACAATACGTGTGAGGTGGATTCCCATGGACGCCATATGGCCCTTAACCAATGAATGCCTGAAGAACTTTGGGAAGTCATAAATTGCAACCCAAAGCTCGGATTTGAGCCTAGTAGTAGTCATTAGAATGTTACAAGTAAGTAGAAGAGGATAAAGACCTTGAACAAAGAATTTGAAATGTAAAGAAGAGAAAAATTTTGATGCCCCATCCCTAGGAAATATACTCACGGGTTGGGTGTGTTATAGACTTCAACCCATCTATTCTGGAAACAAGGCCTAGAGTACTATGAGTACCTAGAGGCTTGCAGTGATTAGTGGCAGGTTCTTCTGCCATCGACAGTTGGGAATGCATCAATGTCTCATGATCGATGGATTCTTCAAGTTTTCGATATCGATACCTTTATTCACACTTGTAAGAATGTACTCGGTGCCTTGATACCTACTTTCATTTTCGGTAGGTTATCTCACGTTTGTTAACAGTATACCTTAATGACCAATAATCAAAAGAAGTCTCATTGTGTTCGAACTCAACTCCTTTATTCACATAATGTAGACTTGCACATTTGACGGATCCTGTAGAAGACTTGAAGACATTAGTTCATAGTCGTAGCTTTCTTGAGTTGTTGTTATCTTTCATTGGACCAATACCTATATGGCTTCGATGACCATGGGAGATCAGATTATACTCCATTGTATACATATATCTTCAGATTGATTTTGAGACTGGTTTTACTGGGCCTTGTTCATGACTATGACTTCCTATGGCATGTAGCCACCTTTGTATTGCCTATTCATAGCCATGAACAATTTTTTGGTATATTTTCATATGGATCTACAGTGTAATTCAAATTGGTAGCCATGTGTGCAAATTCAATATAGATTGTAATGAGAAACTAGTTCGTCCAGTTGGGTCTCCATTACTCCACTTCTATGTATTAAAATGTATTTCGACCATTGCAAATACTCCTTTGACCTCACACATTAGGGGGCATCTGTTATAGAAAGATTTGCCTCACCATATGCAAATTTGTTCAGAAGGCCTTTCTCCATTTCGCTGTGCAGACTTGAAGTCCCTTTTTGCAATTCCCAAAGCTAAAAATAATATTTTTCCACATATACGCGCCCTAACTATTATACAACGTGCGTATACATAGGTTGCACCATTACAACCCCTGTACATCGGGCTTTGTGCCCAAAATTGAAAAATGGTGTCTGGTTTCCATGTCACGTCATGAGATCCATGATTCTTGTCCTTCCATATACTGGAAACGCTTCGAATCACCCCTTCCGTTCCATTTGAAGGTTATAAATGGGCCATATCCAAGATGTGGAGAAGAGGAGAAGAATTCAACTTTGAGAGAAAGTTACTCTAGAGAAATTATTCACTTCATATTGAGTCTGCATCCCTTTATTCTTTTAAGTTTGAACACATTGTTCAACCCCAAAGCTCTTCCCTACTTGGTTGAGAACCTCATTGTCTCTCTTATATGAGCTTGCCATTGGTGGAGGATTGAAGTGGTGGAGCCCCAACTGGAAGGGACTTAGTTTTTCAATTCTGAACTGTGCTGACACACAAGTTTGTCATTCATACACTTTTGTTGATTACATTTTAATAGAAATACTCTTTTCTCGTACAATTATTGTCTTGCAAATATTTGAATTTTTATTCCATGGGAATATTTGTTATGAATATTGATGGATTATGCTATTGAATGTGCTAACTTTATATATTATGACCATATTCTTTTGTATCTTGGTTGTTGAGGACAAGTTGTAGGTGCATTTCTTTGAGTCAAGTGCTCAACATGGACTTGATCGAACATCTAGACAAGGTAGGATCTTTATCTTGTCTTGTTAGTATATTTGTTTATATAGCATACTTGAGATTAGAGTTGATTTCTGCAATCATTTCTTTCTGTTGTGGTTTACCCCATGCCATAGAGAGATTTTCCTCATAACATCTAGATATCAGTGATGAACTGGTGGATGTGATGGGTACTTCAAGCTCTCAGGGTACCAGTGTCATCCCAATTACCATTGATGAGGACAAGGTTGAGGATGAGGCGAAGAAGAAAATGACTCCATGTGCTAAAGGGCCTTCCAAGCCACCCCAATCATAAAAAAATAGATATCATTATATTTTTGTTCCTTGTGGAGTATAATCTCTTTGATTTTCTAGTTTTCATGTGTTTTTTTAATAATTTATTAATTATATGATTATGTATGAAATTATAATTTTGATTTGAAAATATCAAAATTATGGTTTTCTTTTTGACAAAACTCTTACACTCAAGTTTATAAAACAATTTTGTATGATATTAATATATGAGTAGTTTAAATTTAAAAAAATAGTATTTTCTTACTTAACATTTTATTTTATAAAATATATTAAAATAATTCTTTTATAGGAATGAATGAGAAACCATTTCTATTTTCTTTTCATCATCAATAATGTCAATGTCATTCTCAATTAAGATACCAAAATCATGATGATGATTTTGAGATAAATGATGATTTTGAAATTTGTTATTTTCATTTTATTTTCATTACTTACCATATTTTTAACATGTCCATAAAATAAATTAAATAAATTATCAATAATCTCAATATCAAATAATAATAATAATTTAGATTTTGAAATTAACTTAAAAATGATAATGTTGAAATTTTTCATTTCCATATTGCTCACATGTCCATAAAAGTGAGTGAAACAAAGTAAATAAAAAACATTACAAATAATCTTAATATGAAATAATAATGATTTTGATTTTGAAATTTGCAAAAAAAAATGATAATGTTCAAATTTTCCATTTCCATATTCTTTTCATTGCCTACCATATTGCTAACACGTCGAGGAAAATGTGAGCATCAAAATAAATTTTAAAAAGTCAAAGTAAAAAGAGTTAAATCGCATGTACGTGAACGTTATATTGGATGTATAAAATCAGGGTGGTATCCTCTTGTTCAAGATTTTGTTGTATAAACACATTTTTTTAAGATTTTGTTATATAAGTACATTTTTAAATATTTCTTTTTATAGGAATTGATTGTACAACTCCCGAAATTGTAGTGGAAAAAGACTTTCGATTATGTATGAGATGGTATTTTCCATGGGGATGGTGTTTTCCTTTTCAACATTTGAGTTTTAGGATTATTTTTTAAATATTTATTTGATGGGTAATAATTTTATTGTTGCCTATTCAATGTAAAAATATTGTTATTGATATTTGTTTGAGATGGTATTTTCCATGGGGATGGTGTTTTCCTTTTCAACATTTGAGTTTTAGGATTATTTTTTAAATATTTATTTGATGGGTAATAATTTTATTGTTGACTATTCAATGTAAAAATATTGTTATTGATATTTGTTCGTTTCAATGTTTATGAGGTAATCCAAATGAGCAAAAGTTTATGAAGTAATCCAAATAAGCAAGGTTTAAGTTTATCATTGCATTGTATTGAATGAGGTGACTGAGTGTATATATATTATCATATTTTATTAGTAATAATATGTGATGGTGTATATGGATTACAGTGTATACATTATCAAATTTTATTAGTAATAAAATATGATGATGTATATGCACTTCATGGAAACATTCAATGTAATGTTGCAAGCTGTATAGATTTTGTCATTAAATTGTGGAATAATAATTAAGGTGAGTGAGCCCTAAGTAGTAGGGCAATTACCTAGCATGAATTTCTTATACAACTCTTTATGTATTTTAAAAGAAAATACATAACAAAACTAGAGATGGAAAATTTGAAACTTAGATTAAGTTAACCATGCATATATACAATATTAAAAACTTTAATAACAAATTTATATTAATTTTGAAATGAATATATATAGTCTTCAAAATTTAAGGGTTTCACTATCCTTAAAATTTATGCGATGTGGTCTAAGTCTTAGATGAGTTTTTACAAACTCAAAAAAAAATCACAAATAGAAATTTACCCAAGAATTCTTGAACAACTTCTAATTGTTGGAAGCAAGTGTCTTTAGATTATTATTTTTCCTTGCAACTTTCTTCTCATTCTATGTCATCTGCATTCATTTCTTTTGTTCTTCTTGTTAACGATAAAAAATGCATTGGCATTTTTGCAAGAATGATGCCTAATCTTGTAACGAAAATTTTTCCAGCTTCCCTAGCTTCAAATCCAAATC
>JASDQU010946594.1:0-12204 GCA_032191745.1 Picea mariana | reverse complement strand
CCAAAAGCCACATAAATTATTAAGAAAATATTTCCCAAAAAGAGTTAGTTACCAGGCATCTCCGACTTACAGCCTAGGAGAGTTTCCTGGAGTGATAACAAATTGGCGTTGTTGCCGGGGAGCGAGTTTAGAAGCTTATCTTCCTGGGAGAACGACACATCAGATCTGTTTCTTGATGATAGACAAGGAGTAGACACTATCAGGTTGTGCATCATCTATCTGGCGACTCCATGAAGGACGGATCTGTTGGCGACTCCACTAGTATGACATGAACAGAATCTTAGCGAAGAGGTATGCATTCTGTGATTTTTCAAGCATTATTGGTTTTCGTAATCAAGTACCTACTAAAAATGAATGGGAGAATAGTCTTCCTAAATTTCGTGGTGAGGAGTGGGAAGTGCCAGCTGAACATTTGCTGCATTTCCATGAATTCATTAATCAGCTTGAAATTGTACATGACCATGTGCAAATTAAGCTTTTCAAGTTTTCTCTAGAGGGAATTGCTCTTGATTGGTGCCGGTCTCTTCCGGATGCAAGTGTCAGCTCTTTAGCAAATTTTCATGCTGCTTTTCATGTGTTCTGTAAAGATCATTTTCCAGCTGATCTTCTTTATCCTCACTACTGTCATGAATTTAATCTCTCGAAATTAGAACTTCAGGAAGAGTATGCTGCTGAAGAAAATACTCTTCATCATGATCAGGAGATCAATGATTCACACTATGACAATCTTAGTGATGCTTTTGACATCATATCAAATGCATCTACTGTTGTTAGTTGTCATGATGATCAGATTTTTATCTCTGAAAATTTTGAAGATGTTGAGCAGACTGACAGATTTGCAAGTGATAGTTTCAGATCTGTAGAGGTTGAGGAGGACAGACTACCATTTCCAGATTTGCAGGGACCGTCTAATCTTCAGCTAGAACACGAGAATCATGATCAAGAATGTGTTGATGCTGTAGTTGATACTAGTCATGAGTCTCTTGATCCTAATAACAGAGAAGACCCAAATTCTAAGGTTGAATCTGCAGCACATGTTATGAGCAACTCACATTTTTTAAACTTGCAGGAGAAGGTAGATCACAACACATGTGAAGAGAGCGATGGTGGCAAGGAACTGAAAAGTCTGGATCAGCAGTCCGTATTATATGTTTTTCAAACAGATCTCGAGCAGCCTGCATTCAACAGTGAGATTAGTAAAGACATTTTTCAACATCTTTTCAATCTACAGTTAGATCAACAATCTAAAGAGGTATTGCTCTGTAAATTTGATGGCCCTTTTGCTGACTATTTGGAGCCTATCAGCAGCATGAATGTTAAGATATTTATGTCAGAAGAAGATTTTCTTATTCATCTTCTCAAACCTTTCTTCTGCATGATATGTCTTCCATTGTTGTTCAAGTCAAGATCTAGCATGATGCCTGTAAATAAATTTCTTACATGGCTTCATTGGAAGAATGAGTTTACATGATTAAGAAGCAGTGCAAAGTGTTAGTGTAGGAATAGGAAAAAAGAAAATAAGCTCCCCCTATGAGCAGTTAGATCCTTTCAATTATTGGTTGTCGAATAAACAAACAGTCTACAGGAAGGTTTTAAGTTTTCACGGTGAAAGCTGAAACAGGGCAAAACGCTATACCAAGAGGGATTTCTCTTCTAAATGGCAAGCAATTTTTTGAGAGGCAGGTTGCAAACTCTTCAAGAGGTTATGGGTCAGACGTTCATTACAGAGGAAAAAATATCCGCAATACATATGAGTCAAATAGGGAAAAGGGTGCATTTAGAGATAATTGGTTCAGACCTGGTGGAATGTCAGGATAGCTGCCAAACAGAGGAAAGCAAATACAAAGAACAAGCATCTTGAGTTAGAGGAGCAGATTACCAAAAGGGAGGCAGAATATGAGGGAGAAAGGTCTGCATGTTGAAAAAGAATGTTCCTTTGAGCAGGAAGTTTCAGTTGGAAACTTAGATCAAAAGTCAAGGTTACAAATCAAGGAAGAACATAACTCTTTTGATAAAGATTCTCATCTGGACCAACATCAGAATGAACCCTTATCCTATTCAAAGCCCTCAGACTATTATAGTGAACATATTTCAAGTCAAGGTAGCACATCTTACCCTTGTAGATCTTTTGTGTCATGGAAGGAGCCTTCTATTGGTGCACCAAGACCTAGGTTTTCGCATGTAAAGACCATTTCGAGAAATCTTCCAAGTGGCTCAGTGAATATAGGAAAATACCAGTTGTTTTAACAAAGTGGAGACCTTGCACATTTCTGTTCTCAAACTGATAGTTAAAGCCTCGGATTTTATGATGCCGCGAACTGGCATCAATTCAAAGGTTTGTGGATATTGCATTTCATTATCTCAATTTGAGGCTTGGATAAATGCCAGTGATGTTGGATTCGGAAATGTCTTGTTTGGTTTGTAAATGGACCTGCAGAAGACGCCTTCAACCTAGCTATAAATGGTAATAAAAGAAAGGTCCTTAGCCACCGAAAAACTTATCACATTCAAAATTTAAAACTGTCGTGCTCTTGCACATGCCAAACGTCAAGTGAGCCTGTGAGCCTGTTCATTATTATAATCCGTAGAGAAGAAAGATTATTGGTGGAAATTCTTATGGTTATCATTATAATTAGTTGGTTAATAACTGTCGAAATATCATGTATATGATCGGGTTGTCAGTTCACATCCAGGTTGATATGGCACAAACTCTCATGATACAGCACTTCATAACTGAATGGATTTCACATGCAAATCGTCAGCAGATCAGACAGATCAGCCACGAGTTACATTACATCATGGAGCAGATTTTGGCATTTGGTTGTCTGCCAAGATTTCGGTGTCTCACGCCAAGCCTAACTCTATGTGGAGGTGTCTCAAACTCCATTCAATTGTGCATTAAGTTCTCTGATGGTTATCAATGCAAAATGGCCCATAAACTTCTCATACCAGCGCGCATTTGCAACTTCAGTCTCGTTCAAAGGGTAACAGATGGTCGAAATTCTAGTTTACAAGGTAAACTCAATGATACAGGTGTGTGTTTCATCATCAATGGCTTAAGTTTTGCTTCTACGAATAAAGCTCAAACAAATTGGTGCCTCAAATTCTGATTACAGTCACAATCGGTTGTTGAGTCATAGCATTATATACCACGTGAAGGTGCTATGACAATTGTTCTTCAAAGCGTTTGCAGCAATGGGTTTGTTCAAGTCAATGGAAAGCATTTTAGAAAGACTAGTGTTGTAATTAAAGGCAGAGACGAAATTGTTTTCAGTCATCCTGGAAACCATGCTTATATATTTCAACCATTAATAAATGAAAATGCCTCAACTTCTATTGGACTGACTGAAAATCAAAGAGCCACAGGTAAGGCAGCACCATTTGAATCAAGATCAGGGGATCCTTCAGCTGTAGCAGGAGCATAAATTTTAGCATCATTGTCAAGTTTGAGGCCAGACCTAAACTTGTTGCCACCACCTGCTGCAAATATTGAAGAGTCCCAGCAAGGAATCGACAGGCCTCAGTTGCCAGCTTCATGTGAAATGTCAGATGGGTCTGTCTCAGATATTGAAGTAGTTGGTCAGACGGGAAAAGCGACCTCTGATCCAAATGGTGCAGCTGATATTCCAATGAGTGACAAAGCACCTATTATCTTGTCTACAGATATAACAGCAACAAATGGACATCTAAATCTTGACAGCTCATATGCTGGTCTTGAGACAAACAATGGAAAATATTCCGGGTTAAATGAATCATTGAGACCTCTTTTGAAATTTCTGACAGCATAAAATCATTGCGACGTGGATTTAAGTGGAACTCTTTTTAAACAATTTTGTGAAGAAAGGAGAGAAGGTGGAAGAGATGTTGACTTGTCTGTCATGTTTGCCAAATGCCAAGATTTGAAGGAAGATTTATGAAGAGGGATTACTGATGGCAAAGACACTAATGTCTCGTTTGATGACTTCCCATATTACCTGAGTGAGAACACAAAGAGTATGCTGATTGCATCAACCTTCATACACTTGAAGCGTAAAGAATTCACAAAATTTGCGATGGAGCTGCCAACTGTAAGTCCCAGAATATTGTTGTCTAGCCCTGCAGGTTCTGAGATATACCAGAAGATGCTAGTAAAGGCTTTAGCGATGATGGAAGTGGCTAACAGGCTTAAATATAGCATCTGGATGCATGCACTATCTATACAACCATACAACTGGTAGCAACCAACTGACTAGTGCTCTGCTCTTAATGATTCTGTTGTATAACCTATATGACACTGAGAATAGATTTTTCACATGCGAGCAACAGACATCAGTATACTATGAAGCTCTACATAATGTCAATAAGAGGATGGTTTCCAACCTTATCCTTGATAGGTCAAAAGTTGTAACATATGGCAGAAGCAGCCTGAGCTATCCATGGCAGCCAATTAATCTTGACACCTTTATGAATATCAGAAAGAATGCTTACCCAGCAGGCAGTTACAAAGCATTCATCTGCCTGATTGTGCTTGAGAAAGTGCTTGCTTCCATGCATGGTGTTTTTCTTCCATGGTTTTCTGAGATCAACAATGTTACAGACATAAGTGAGAGCATTGCTAACAGTGGGCTAGAACATATGTTGGGAGTCATGGCTATTACACTGGTATGCCATCCATTGATACACGATCCAGAAAAGGTTTACAGAGACATGGTTGCAACCGGCAACACCCTCCGTTGGTGGCTTCACAGCCCAAGTTTTTATTATTATTGTAGACTTATATGTGGCTTCTTTATGATTGTTCACACAATTTAGTGGATCTTTGGTTTACTATAGTCCTTGATCTTTCTTCTATACCTTATGAAAATGCTAGTGGTGGTGCAGCTTGGTTTCCTCATTATGTTTCTGGAAGGCTGAAATATGCAATTGGTGAAAATCCTCATTTCTCTCCTAATCATGGAAGATAGTCACAATGGATGTGCTTTTTGACCTCATACTGAGAATTGGAAGCGTTATAAACAGAGAGAGGAGCTTCGTCTAGCAAACCCTGAGGTCTTTGTACTCTTGCAGGTAATCGAGATTCATTAAGTTTTTTGGGTAAGTTTTTGTTTTCAGTGGTTTAGGCGAGCCCATGTGTGTGCTCATTAACCACTGAAAAGGATGAATGACTCCATGGCCCAATACTAAAGGCACTAGGTCTGCTAGGTTCTTGGGTACCTCGCAGGGAGGTCTCCATCCTAGTTGGAGCCAAATGTTAACGATAAAAAATGCATTGGCATTTTTGCAAGAATGATGCCTAATCTTGTAATGAAAATTTTCCAGCTTCCCTAGCTTCAAATCCAAATATGATTGCACCATTGGAAAGCTTATGATCTGTAGATGTTGATCGACCATTTGAACATGCGAAACGGACATTCCACAGTTGAGAAAATTGATTTTTCCCAACGACATTTTTTCTTCCTGGAAATTCTGACTTTAGGTGGTTTAGGTGAATAGGATGACTGTTCATTAACCACTGAAAGCTGCGCTTTTAGTAGTTAAGTCACCCAGAAGCTTTCCAAGTTAACCACCGAAAGCGTGTAACTGCCAGAATGAGTGAATTTTTGCCCAGATCAGAAATTTTCGAATCAGAATGAGATGAAACCTCTTGGAATAGATAGGTGGGGAATTATCAAGACAAAGCCAATAGTTATTTTTGACAAATGGTTGAAAGAGGAGGTGTTTCGAAGGTTTTTGGACATCTTTAATTAACACATAAAATCAGGACACCTTGCCACATCAACAAATTCGACTTGGTCTCTATTGAAGAGTCATCATTTAGCCTTGGGAGGCTATTCTTCACTGCACCAACAATCAACAGAGAGAAATCTGGGATTGACCTCATTTTGGGGAATCATCCCACCTCTTTTGCAACTGAATTTTGAGTTACTATTTTTAGTATATCTGATCCTTGTTTTTAGGATCCAAAACTACTTTGTAAAGCTATAAAGCTTAGGATAGAAGACAAACTAGAGGTTCGATTTTGGGTTCTACATGCTACTACTGTAAGAGAGACCTATTCGTATTATATGAAAAATTGCAAGCTTCCTTCAGTTGTGTTGTCAGATTTTCTGTTCTGTTCTTTGATATCTTATGAGTGAAGGTTCTTTATTGATGCTCATTCAGTCTACATGTGACTGTCATCTCACTAATTGATTGATTAAGTTGATAATCATAAGTTATTTCCTTAGTTATTAAACCCATTGTGCTTGTTTTATATGAGTATAATCTGGTTCAATAGCTATTTTCTCTTCCATTTAATCAAACCTTGTCTGACTGCATTACTAGAAGGCCTTGTGAGATTTTATATTTCTAGACAGTCTTGAACACACAGTCTAGTCCCTAGATATTCATCTTGATCCCAAAACCACATAAATTATTAAGAAAATATTTCCCAAAAAGAGTTAGTTACCAGGCATCTCCGACTTACAGCCTAGGAGAGTTTCCTGGAGTGATAACACTTCTTTTCATATATTACTCTTTAAGATTCTTCTATACTTTTTATCCTTTTTATGAAGCTATCTCTTCCCCTTTCTTAAACAACAACTAAAAACCAGGCTAGCCTCCCAGTTATTTCTTCTTTTTATACAATTAGTGATTCATAAATAAACTAGGGCACGATTCTTTCAAAATGATGTCATGCATGCACCATTCATCTACCTAGGGACACCATCTTTAATTTTTAATTTAATTTGTATTTGGGTCAATACATTATGGATGTTCAAGAATGGTGGTGGATTTTCAAATGTACACAAAACACCCTAAGGTAGTGAATACCATTGGATTAAGGGTGAAGGAAGTCAATGGTTGGGGAAAAAATGATGGCCAAATTGGGTTGACATAGCCATGGGGTTTTCCTACCTCCACAATCAATTTGATTCATCTGATCATGGGACCCAATCCAACAATGGAGGTGGAATGCGGAGGTTCAGGTGGGTGGTCTCACTTCACCTCTTCAACCTATAAAATTTATGTGGATCATTGGATTGGAAAAATTGACCCAATGGAAGAAAAATGTTTCCCCACACTCCTGCAACACGTTTCCTTGGTAAGAAAAGAAGTGAGCTCCCACTCACGAAATTGACAAGATGATCAACAAAAAACTAGGTAATTCATTCCATCTCCAATTCTAGAATCCATGTGGCTTCATCTAGGCCTTTATTCTTTTAGGGAACTAAGTACTCCTTGGTCCTTTAGATTCTTGTTCTTCTAACAATTCTCTCATCCATAATTTATGTGATTTACCCTTTCCCATGTTCAAGATTTTTCTCTTCCCAATTTGTTACATGGTCATCACATTATTTAGCCATCCCTTCATGAAATTCATATAAATCATAAACATTAAATGTGGACAATATATCCAACTCTAAAAGCCACTCCAATATTAGCATTATTAGATCATTTCTTTGAAATTCTACAAGGACCAATCTTGTTCATCTTCAATTTATTATCACAGACCCTTGGGAAATATTTATTCTTTTAGATGTGATAAGACTATATGATGTAGGAGCATGGCGAGCAAAGCACAAGCAGAGGACAGCTAGGCGCACTAGCGCACATTTTGAAGAAATTTAAATTTTGAAGAGGGTGTATCACATAAATATTTTGAAAGGAATTGTAATTAAAGAACATCTTAGATGTTGTAGAGATGGATAATTTCATAAGGACATAGGAGAATGTATTTTATTTTAATAAAGCTAAGTGCAGTACAAATTTGATGTATTCGATCTGATCTGTATGTCACAAATATTTATTGTAATAAATTCTAAGTAATTGATACCTTTTCATTCGATAGGATAGATTTAGAGTCATTGGAGGGAATATTTAGAAGATCCCTCTTGTATAAAGCATTGTATTTTTGCCCTGAAGAGGGTGCTGAATCTATTGTATAGGTTGCCACTGTAGAGAGGTTGTCGACACTCTAGTTATTAATGAAGTTGTTGATAGTTGTTGTAGAAGCAGTGTATGAACTTATGTATATTTCAGTGAATGAATATAACGGAGGAGAATTATCCCAATGTGTGGTGTTAATGTGTTTATCTGAATGAATGAATGGTCGAATTTTTGTTTATTTCAAATTCTCTATTATTTCTTGTTCTTGCGTTTATGCATGCATTTACATGGCTAGATGTATGAATTTGTGAGGTTTTAAATAAGCTTCAATTGTTTCTCTTCGACGAGCAAGTGCAAGTGTGCATAGTGTCCACAAAGAGTGCATTGACAGAGTCTATTTGGACTCATAAGCTCAGAAGAGATAACGTGAACCTTATGTGTGCAAGGAATGCATAGCCTCCACAAGGTGTGCGTGACAGAGTCCATTTTGGCTTAGAAAGTTCTAGAGAGATAGCTTGAAGGGAGTTTCTCTGCAAGGAGTGTGTGACCAAGTTTTATGACTCAGAAGCTCAGGACGAATAGCCTCTGTGGATGGATTTCAGAGGAGAACCTATTGCAAGGTGTGCACAGGCTAGAATTCGACTAAGTGTCGAAAGGAGTATTCTAACAAGACAAGAGTTCAAGGAAGAATAAGATCAAGAGGGAGAAAGGTGAGAAATCTTCTAAGGAAGGAGTCCTTTGAGATTTCTCATAATTAGCAAAGCGATATCCATCCAGGAGGGATTCGAGTCATTCCAGACCATCAGATATGGGAGAGATTGCATGGAGACAAGTCGAGAGGTGTTTTAACATTTGAGAGTTCAGAGCATTTCGAAGTCTAGAGAGTTGGGATCGCCAAAGTTGCGAACTCATGAGGTGAATCTTAATTATTGGCTGTGAGAAGGCACGTGGCAACAGATTAGAGAATCTGGGAGTTAGAGGTCTGGAGGAAGTAAGTGTGGAGTGAGTGAAATTTCGTGAAGTCACGAAACTCGAAACACAGCTGAACCATCAGATCCAGGGGAACATGTGGCAAAGACCCGTGAACTCAGAGTAAACTATTTCAGAAGGGAATAGAGGAGGAGGTTGTAATATCATTGGAGCTCGAAGTAGTGAAGGGGTTGGTTGAGGTCATAGCCCTCAGTCACATTAAGGAGAAAGAGTCTAGTGCGAGACTAATACTCACACATCGATGTTGCCGAACGCCGGAGAGGGGAGTTGCAAGTAGTACGAACTTGCACACAACATCAAGGGGACATATGTGTGTGTGTATAAATTTCTCAGGGTTTGGTGAAGGCTAGAAGAACCAATTTGGTTTGGAGGAATTGAAGATCCAAGACCGAGAGGTTGCAGAATCCCTAGGAGAGAAGGGGGGGGGTTCTGTCAAGAGTGGTATCAGAGAAAAAACATAATTGACTTTTGTAGGTAAAGGAGATAGAGAAGTAGGTTGATATCATCGAGTGGTATCATATACATCAGCACAATGCCACCCAAGAGACTTACAGAGCCACCCATAGCAATTGGAGCTATGGAAAGAGAGATGTGAAAACTCATAGAAAGGCTAGATGTCATGGAAACAATGCAAAAGAGAGCACCTGATGCTGGAGATGTCAATGATGCAGAGAATGAAGAGGTGGAAGTTGAAGAATATGTAGCGGAGGATGCTGCAGAAGAGCGCTTGCTGAAAGCAATTGTTAAGTTGGGAGCTATAGTGAAGATAGACATCCCAATGTATGAGGGTAATTTGGACTTCAAATAATTGCTTGATTGGATATGAGAAATGGACAAGTATTTCAACTATGAATATGTCGATGAGGATAAAAAGGTGAAACATGTTGTAACTAGGTTGAAAGGGCATGCATCATTGTGGTGGGATGAACTACAGGCTAACAGGAAAAGCAAAGGCAAACAAAATATTAAGAGTTGGGATCGAATGGTAGCCAAGCTAAAGGCGAAATTCATACCCAAGGACTACCAGAGAAACCTGTTTAGGAGATTGCAGAACCTGAGATAGAAAGGGATGACTGTGAAGGAGTACACAGAGGAGTTCTACATACCAAACATCAGGGCTAGACAAAAAGAGAGGGATGAGGAACAAATTTCCAAGTACATCAATGACCTGAGATATGAAATCCAAGATGAAATCAGCATGATGATAGTGAGAACAATAGAGGATGTGTATCAGATTGTGCTGAAAGAAGAGGAGAAGTTGGTCAGAAAGCAGAGTCAACAAAACAGAGGTAGAAGTCTGAATATAGGCAAAGGACTTTCCCATGACAATACACAGAAGCCCAAAGGTGAGAAGGAGAAACCACATAGTCACTCTGATAAAGGAGGAAGTTACTGAGGAAGGCAGAGTGGTGGTAGAAACTCTTTTCCCAAAGGAAGAGGAAGAGGTAGAGGAGGTGAGATAAAGTGTTTGTCTGTGGAAAGGTAGGACACGTGTCTTGGGAATGTCTCAAGATAAATAAAGAAGGAGGCGAAGCTCACATTTTGGAAGTGCAGAAGCGATATGTTAAGGAAGAAGGCGCAAAATATGGGTTATATTTGACGATGAAGAAAGTTCTCTTAAATCCAGAGCCAGAGGTTGAAAGGTCGATGTAGAGGAATAGTGATCTAAAAATGAAGAAGACTTGTATTCTTGAAAATATTTGCAAGTTAAATTTATGTGTTAAAATGCTAATGGATCAACTTTGCAACACAACTTTAATAGGATTTACTCATTCAAGATGCATATAAACAACAGCATAATCAATGAATAGAAAACACATAACACAACAAATGATAAAGGAGTTCACCCCTCTCTTGGGCTACATCTCCTGGTCCAGCTTCCAATGGATCATTTGTATTATTTGCTCAAAGTGCTCAAAAATGTGCTTTACAATGCTCAAAATGCCAAATAGACTACTCCAATGGCTTCAGAATGTCCAAAAATCCCTAGCTGGGCTTTTTTGGCACCTCGTTTGGCCAAAAATTGAAGAAGATAGGCTTCCTGGAAGTCCCCCCTTCAAGCTTGTTGTCTCTGCATCCACAAAACGCACCCTTGTTGGCTCAACCTAGCCCACACGCAATTTAAAGCGTAAAAACTTGGCATCAGGCGCAATTGCGCGAACCATGCAAACTGTAGGACGGTTATGGGCACACCTAGCCCCTAACCGCCAAGAACAAGGTCATATGACCCATATGACCGCACGTTTAAAAGTAAAGGCCATAATTGTTGAACCGAATTCAAACCAACACGTACCCACGCACGCGTTCAATGGTCATATGGAAATAAACATGTGATCGCGGCCATAGCAACAGGGCTATGTTAAAACATATGCCCGTGCCTATGGTCATATTATAACACAACATATGACCGGGGTATAGTTTTAAATGTGCGCGCAAAGGGTTTAAACCGTGGCCATATTACAATACACATAACCACGGGTTAGGGCTAGGCCCCAACCCAACCCCCCGCCCATACATACATTATTTCAATTCAAATGTAATGCACACCATATAGTGTTAAGAAACACTATGGTGGCACATTGGTTGGTGGTCTTTGCCAAATCTTTGCATGTGCGTGGAGGTCACGGGGTCGATTCCGATGGACTCCAAATAAATTTTAAAGCAATAAATAGGGGACATGTGTCGGCCATTGATTGGGCCACGTGTCGCCATTCCATTCGCTGCAAATAATCCACGTCACCTGCCAACTGTGAAAATAGCTACCTGCCATGTGTCATACGGCCTGCCACGTTAGCGTCTGTATGGACTGTACGGACTGTACAGTCAGCACCTCTTTTTTTTGTCTGTTTTCCATTTCGAACAAAATGTGATATCTCTCGCTCCCAACATCCGTTTGAACCCAAACAAGTTGTGTTGGGTTCATAACGATGAGGCCTACGCTCTTGTTTGATTTGAAGCGATTACGAGCACTTTGAATTTTTGAGCAAAATTTGATCCCCTGANCCCTCACTCTTCCAACCTCAATCCACTTGGCTTTGCTTGGATTTGTACCTTTAAGACCAACTTGAAGATACTCCACATTTCCTCGTTTTGAAGTTCACATTCTCCTGTCAAGGATGGTGTCTTCATGCAGTTCTGTAAGATATTCTGGGGAAAAATCATCTATAGAACGAATCTGAACATGCTCTCCTTGATCATCAATCAACGGAGGCTCATACAATTTCAAATTCTCAACATTAACAACTGCATACATTTGCATATAAGGAGGCAAATCTAAATGAAAGGCATTGTTACCAATCTTGTCGATAATCTTGAAAGGACCATATCGAATCAGTTTCAATTTTTTACCTTCTCCTTTAAGCCTCT
>JASDQU010946593.1:30739-45646 GCA_032191745.1 Picea mariana | reverse complement strand
TGAGCCTCCATAATGGACTTGGATCTCTGGGATTAATTTGGAAAAAGTTATTTTACAAGCTGCTGCTCAACTCCAATGGAAAAACAAACTATACCATTGAGATCAGAACATATTAAAACCCCAAAAATGACTAATAACACTCTGAAAACGGATCATGGCTCATCCGGGCATGACCTCTTCTACATGTGGCCATAAGCTTCTCTGAGCTTCTCTTTGGCAAAAACACCTGTAAAAGTCCTCAAAAGCCTCTGAAACCTGTCCCAATGTGTTCAGAGATAGCCAAACATGATATTTAAATCACAGCTCACCAAACCATGTCCTCCATCAAAGAGGGCTTGAAGCTCCCTGGAGCTTCCTGAAACTTCAATGGTGAAAAACTTGCAGAAGAAGTCTTCAAATGGCCTTGAAAACAACACCAATGGATCCATCACGTCCAAAAACCCCTGGCTGGGCTTTTACGGCACCTCAAATGACCAAAAACTGAGAAAGTTAGACCTCCTCCAGTCTCCTCCTTCTACTTTGCTGAAACTGGTTCTACAGAACGCACCTCTGTGTGCTTCAACCTGGAACACACTCCAAAACATGCGTTTAAACTCAGCACCGAGCGGTTCTGAATAACCGTTCAAACTGTAGGACGGTTAGGGCGCCTCCAGCCCCTAACCGTCTAGCACTTGGGCATATGGCTCATGAAACCTCGGGCAAAAAGAAAAGAGCTTAACGGTTATAAAAACCGTGCAAACTGTAGAAACCGTGTCAACTGTTGAAACCGGTTCACGGGCATATGGTGTAACATATGCGACCATATGTAAACAAGTCCCGCGCAAATATTATAACCGCGCGCCATAATACATATATGTTTAACACAATACATATATAATATATGGTTCATTCAAATCCGCGCTCATACCAATATATAATGCAATGTTATATGGTAAAACAAATGTCCGCGCGCCAAACGGTCAGCCACATAAAATGTGGGTCATATGTTAACAACGTGTCCAGGGGTCGGGGCTAAGCCCCGGCCCGCCCCCCTTTCCGCTCGACATAATATTAAACCATATATATAATATGTCCCGTAATGGAAACAAGGAACAAATGGCGACATTTTGGCTAGCGGAGGGTTATAAAGTTGTTAATGTTGGGGGAGGTTCGAGGGTCGAACCCCACGGACTCCCAAAACCATTTTATACAATCACATAAACAAAATGAGGGGGACACGTGGCGCCCTCCGATTGGGCCACGTGTTCTCATATTATTCGTCAACAACTGAACACGTGTCAACATCCGATATGTTGACAATCATTCAATGAAAATGCACCATGTCATCAAATTGCCACATCATCATGATGGTACGGTCCTGCCACGTGGTCGTACAGACTGTACGGACTGTCCAGTCAGCACTTTTTTCCCTGTTTGACTTTTCGAACAAATCACTATATCTTTCGCTCCCGACGTCCGTTTGAAACGAAACGAATTGCGTTGGGTTTGTGACGACGAGGGCTATGCTCACATCCGATTTGAGGCAATTCCGAGAATGTCGATTTTTGGGCTAAAATTTGACCCCTGGTCCAGATTTTGATCACTTCTCCTCTAGAAATTTTTGACGGGGTATTGAGAACCCCAAACAAAGATAGTATGAAAATGTTACACCCTCAGGAAGTTGATGTATCAACTACCCTCATCAGGGCCTACAAACCTTTTGTCATTTCATCTTTCAGGGTTAGGGTTTTGGATGTTTAGGGTTTTATTATTTATGCTTTATGTTAAAAAATCCTTTAGAGCCTCATTGTAATCAACATCTTGCGAATGAGCATAACCGACACATATCTCTCTTTAGAGATAAGCTACCACCATTCTAGCTAGCTTTTGTGAAGGAGAGGATGACAATGGACCTACTAAACCTAGAACATGTAAGAAGATTTCCATATGGAAGAACAAAGACACGAAACAATATTCCTTGATTGTTGTGACAGTAAGTGAAAAGGTGAGCCAACATATTATTTCTATAAAATATTTATATGGTGCTTTAAATAAATTGAAGGATTCGTATGACTCACACTCACTCATACAATTATTGGTGAAGCTCTTCAACCTAGAGTTGAAGGATGATGATCCCATGGATTTAGCTTCTAAGATCAAATCCATCATGCACAACATTGATTCCACTAGAGTAAATATAGACATTCCTCTCATAGCCTTCATTAAATGCCTCTACCCTACATATTCTCACTACCTTCAATCTATGTGAGTTAGTGACCAAATGAAGTCCATCACATTTGAATCTTTGGTGGAAAAAGTTGTAGAACATGAGAAAGATTTTGGAAATAATATAACTCAGCCCATTGGAGAGAGCATTTTTCTTTCTAAAAAATGGAAGAATCAATCACATGATTCTTCTAGAGGAGAAGGCAGTAAAAGAGGAAGTGGAAGAAAGAATTTCATAGGTAGGGGGGGTAGGCACAATCAATGTGAGATATTTGATCTTCACTGTGTCCATTTTAGAAAGAATGGAGATGAGGAAAATAATGCATAATCCCTTGGGAGAAGATCAAAGACAAGCAATACAAAAAAGAGGACAAATATAAAGTATTAGATCTGGTGAAAGGTAAAGCACCTGAATATGCTCATTATATTGTTTCCCACTAGAATATTAGAGTAAATGAAGATTTATTTAACACTTCATTTGCTTCTTGAGGAGATGCATGACTACTTGACATAGGTGAAACATGCCACATGACCTTCCAGAGAGACTTATTTGAATATTTCAATGACAATATAGATGGTATAGTCTATTTGCAGATAAACAAGTCTTAAACCTTTAGGAATTGGCACCATCTTAAAACTAAAATAGAACAAACTATAAACATAGATAAATATAAAACATAGGGTCAAATACAAAAGAGAATAAATCCCGTGAGTGACTAGAATGTCATAACTAGGGTGCCAAAGCTAGTGAAGAAGCTCCACCAATTTGAATATCAAAGATTCATATGAAATTTTGAACCCAAATAAACTAGAAATGGGAACATAACGAGAAGAGTCAAAATCATTCATGAGTGTTTGGGAGAAGACCAAAGAGATATACAAAAGTCCAAATACCAGCCTGTAGGGAAGTGGGATGGAGAATCTAGTGCTTTTCCACTTGAGTGGAGTGAGCCTGAGATTGGGTACTATCCCACCTATGCCAGAATGGAGTGACTCCATTCCTTCATAAGCCATGTCTCCCATAGCTTAAAGCACGTGTGAATGACACTTCAAGTTAAATGTTGAACCTTGTCTAGAGTTCTCACACATGGGTGACACTTGTTGATTAATACACCTTGTACTTGTCATTAAAACATGGATTAAGGAATGTGATGGGTATAATGGTGACCATTTACCCACAAAACTTCCATTTTAAACCTAATTGCATTGCTGGACATAACATTATCTTTCTTATTATTGTTACAAAGAAATTGGAAATAATCTATATCCTAAATCTTCCAAGCTTCATGTTGCACATGAGTTAGAATAGGATTTATCCCGTGATCTACTTGAATTTTCTTTAACATATCCTTAATCACTATCATGGAGTCTCATATTACTATTAAAAACGAGATACTTCTTTATGTTGCTATTCTTAATCCCTAAATTAATGAACATGATTTTGCTTAATTATTTGAAAGAATTTCTAATCCCCAGGCATATGCCAATTCCACTATTTCTCAAGGATACAAAAGAATTTCCCCACTCTTAAAACCCCTAACCCTCCCTATATACTTCCACAAGATTGAAAAACCAATTACTTGATATTTATTAAAAATCAATTACTAAATATTTATTAAAAATCAATTACTAAATATTTATTAAAAATCAATTATTACATATCTATTAAAATTTCATTAATCATAAAAATAAAAATAAAAATGTATGATCATTTAATGGCCACCTTCTACTCACATGCATTAAAAGAGAGGGGAGAAGGCTCTCAATATTAGGATCCAAAAAATCACCTATTATATAACCATTTTTCAACCTTATGAAGTATAAAAGTGTTGCTCAAAAATAACGATTGCATGGACATAACACTTTCTCAATCTTGAGAAAGAACTTTACATTGTTGGAGAAGTGACCTTAAATCAATTAGAATTAATTAGTAATGCATTGTCAAAGCGATCCCAATACTTAAAATGGAATAACATATACATGGGATATCTATGAGTTCACTATATAATTGAGATTTTAGTATATACATTCACTACGATTTAAACAAATGACGCATACTTTAGGTAGGAACCAAGTGCCACGTGTTATGAACAATATGAAATATTTTAATTATTGCATTCAAGAATTGCTCCAAACTTGTAACAAAGAGGATTTTTCTAATGAATGAATGAGGCTTTGAGAGTGAGTCCTAAATGGAACTAGATGCTCGATGAACATGAAGGGTTTATGATCCTATGCCTACAATGAATGAGGCTTTGAGAGTGAGTCCTAAATGGAACTAGATGCTCGATGAACATGAAGGGTTTATGATCCTATGCCTACACTTGTGAAAACATTCCCCAATATAGATGGGTTTTTTGGACTGATTTGACTTCAAGTTGATGTTGAGTACAATTTCATCAAATTATGTTTGGAAACATAATACTTGTAGGACAACATACCAAATTTTTTCAATTTTTCCATTATTTAGTGTGAGATTGTTTCTAGGAATGGACCCTAAGATGTTTATCCAATGTACAACATACTAAATTTTTTCAAATTTTCCATTATCTAGTATGAAATTGTTTCTAGGAATGGACCCCAAGATGTTTATCCAATGGACAACATACCGAAATTTTTCAAATTTTCCATTATCTAGTGTGAGATTGTTTCTAGGAATGGACCCCAAGATGTTTATCCAATGGTTCAATGATGATCATACAATAACAATGTTTAGAAAGGATTTAGTGATTAGAGGAAACCATTGTGGATGGATAATAAATTTTATATATGAATAAAAAAGAGCATAGCCTCAATTTCTTTACTACTACAATGTGATTACATAGATTAAGAAGTTGGAATCACATAGATTAAGAAGTTGGAAAAAGAGTAGCTTAGCTTGAGGTGTCACTTCCTCATCTTCATGGCTCCAAATTAGTTGTCATATTGACTAAATTTTATCTCTTTAATTTAGATAAGTATTGTATAAGGGACACTCAAACTGCCTCAGTTTTGGTGAGGCAAAGTTCTACCCATCCCAATTTTTTTTTTTTTAGAAACCTAATGATTTGGGTCATTTTAAAATGGGCCAAAACCTTTTCGAAAAAAGTTCCGTGGTCAAAATTCCCAACAATGGGGTGCAATTTTGACTTCTCACCAAGTTCTTGCTAGATTTGGGTTAGGTCAAGAAAAACACAAATATTGGAGCATCTAGATATGAAGTGTTGGGAAAATAAAACAATATAAATTCCTTGCTTTAGCAACGTTGTGGGGTCCTCTCGAATAGTGTGAAAGTGCAGGGTGAATTGCAAGGGTCCTCATGATGTATGATCTAGGTTAGCTTCATGGGTCACGATGTTATCTTCTTGGTGTCTACATTAGATTGAGTTCAAGTTCATGGGTCCTCTCTATGCCTTAACCTAATGAGATTCAACCATACTTGGGCCTTAACCAAACAAGAACTAGATACCTCAAGGTTAACTCCAGCTTGAAACACTATGTTAAAATCGATTTAGCTAACCAACTAGGTCTAATATATCTAATATCTAATCTGTATATTATTATATTTAATATCTAATACAATCAATTGTCCTACAACAATTATTGTACTAATATAATGGTTGATTAGTTGTGATATGAATATTCTTTCTTGTTSGACCTCACTATTACCCCKAAACCCCTACACTTCAGCTTCTTTGAGTTGCAACAATCATGCTAACTTCATCAATTACAAGGTTGTAATTTCATAAGTACACTTTCAATCATATATTTTCAAGTACTTATCCAATMTACCTTAAACACAACAACACCCCCACCAATTAACACATTCTCAAATCACATATAATTGATCCCCTAAACACCATCATCACCACCTTGGATGTACATATTGTTTTYAKCAAAGATTTTGACATTAGTGGCACTTGAGTAGAAGAGGAGGTTTTTCAAATAAATCTTCCACTTGGTTCAATATTGATTATGGAGGATGTTCTTCAGAACTCTTCCATGCCCATCTATATTTTATCCTTAATCATTTGGAGGATTCTTGTTTCATAGACACATAAAAGGAATAATCAACCATCATGTCTACCATGCCTTAATTGACCATCTCTCTGATCGACTTACCCCGAGTCTAATTTTATCAACCCCTTTCAAATTTTGATATTTCAGGTCACATTGAGTAGCAAGGTTAATAACTTATCATGAAGCCATTAATCGTACCTTTTGCATCTTCCACTTATCATGATGCTATGCTTCAAGTGAACCATGGAAATGACAAAATAATGAGTGATACATAGTAGGATGGTCAACAAGTCAAAGAATTGAAGGGTCAATTGGAATTTATATATAGAATAGGAGATCAATATTGATTCCCCAATTCAATTGCTCTCTCCCAAGCCTCCTTTCTCTTCCCTTTGAGGACAAAGGGCATGCATTCATCGCATAGAGGTTTAAAATTTGTTGGGTTTTTCTTATATTGGACTAGGAATGGTGTTGACCAAGTATAGACCATATATACCTAAATAATTCATTGGAGACAACTTTGGTCTAGACTCTGTTTCATCCCTTTTTCTGGCAAGGTTAATATGGAAGGTATTAAAGCAGTGAAACAACCCAAATTTGTGCCTTATGGGGACTAAGAAGTGGATTTACTATGCAAATATGGAGATCATGTTCTTGTGTGAAGATACTGAGATAATTTATAACTTAGTAGTTAATGAAGTTAATGATGCTCAAAGGGGGTTCACTCAGTGAACCTATGACATATAACATGTTTTTTTGTGGAATATTAAAAAAATACCCCTAATTCCTTTTCTATCTCCCAAAACTCATTTTTTGAACCCCCTCCCAATATGCCTTTCCAATTTAAAAAATAATTATTTTCACTAGAGATCCTAGGTATCCTTTTYTTGGTGACATTTTTCATACYCCTTTTTRTTTTTATCCCTTGTATGTTGGTCCCAATATAATATCCAATATTCACTTACTAATCTCGAGCATTCTTCATCCTTATGCTTTTGAATATTACCATGATTCTTCTTACTCAAACAAGGCTTAGATTCACTTAGGATTCTTCCTCCCTTTACCTTCTAAAATACATATATCCTTATCCATAGGTAAATTAAAATACACCCCCCAATACCTATATTCATAGGTCTAAGGTCTCCCATGACACCCACCGAGCGTGCACGCTCCTTGGGAAAATTCAACAAMAAACAKAAAAAGAGCACAAGGAAGGAAGCRATCGATTGGGAGAACAAAGAARTTTGGGTGTGGGCAAGAGCACCTTAGGCGCATGATGGTGACATGCAACATCAAGGGGGAGATCACCTTACTTTCCTTAGAATGATTGACAAWGAATTGGGATGAATTTGGGCAAGGGYGGGGMAACTTGGGAGCATGCCTGAGAAGTGGACCCATATTCCCTCGGCAACATTGGTGCTCCAAAGAGTTTGGAAKACCCCATAGGAACTCCCATGAGGAATCACAATGATTGACACGAAGAGTGCACAAGGAAAGGGGAGTGCACCCAAGGATGGGGTGCACTGGTCCAAGAAACAAATGGTTGATGGGCGCACAAGGCTTGGATGGGCGCCCTGGGTCCATAGATGGGCACAAAGGTCAGTTGAGTGTGATGATTTGTGAAGGAGCGTGATTTACTGAAGAAACACAATGTTTCTCACAAGTGACCCTTATATTCCATATAAAAGAAAGGGACACACAACCAAAAGAGACAAGAAGTTTGTAAAGAATTTGGAGACAAGGAGCTCTACGATTCCAAGGTAAACGAAGAGGAGGAGCTCCCTCAAGGAGCCAAGTCACTCCACTCTGGGAGGACTTGTGTTTCTTTGAGGAGGAGGGTTTGATGGACATAGTTGGGTGAATTTCTCTTGGGAATATTTTGGCCAAGTTTGGAAACACAGGTTTGTGGGGGCATGTGTGAGGAATAACCAAAATATGTGAAGTCTATGGAAACGAAGAGGTAGAGTTTGCAGAAATGAAGAGACAAAAATTATGTGGTTGGCGACACGTCTGAGGTGCAGTGTAGGTAACAACGAAGATGATTGCGACAAAGAGTCTTATGGTGATGGATCCGTTCATGAGTGATTTGGTGAGGTGAGGCGAGTCATTTGACTCTGTCGAAGTTGTAAAACAAGCCGATAGTGCTCATGTTGTAACTATTCTTCTATAACAAAGAATTAGCCGAGTATTAGGCATGGTTCATGCCGCCCACACTATATTTTAGGTTTTATTTCATTTGTTCCATTGTTGATATCTTGGTTCATGGATGTATACTTAAAAGTGACTAAGTTTTAAAGTAGTTAATGAATGTCTAAGTATACAAGAGTTGCACAAGAGTAGGAGTGTGACTCATTGGTAGCCTAGAATGGAGTATAGGTATGCTCTAGGTGAAGAGGCATAGTCTGGATGAAATAACCTTGGTGTTTCCAAGTAGCCAAGCATGAGACATTGCAGTGTCGCATACCCTCAAGAGGTGCATGATCTCAAGGCACACTGTGGGGAAATGATAAATGGTATCAGAGAAGATTTGTTACGGAGTTTGGAGAAGGGTTGGGGATATCTTCACCTCTATCTCAATGATAAATGGTATCAGAGCATATTTTGAAGGATTTTCATTGTGAAGGAAGCTCAATGGGAATTTTCACAGACTTGGTGACCGATTCAGTGCGACAAACTTGTTCATCGTAGAATTTGCATCAGAATTATGACAGAGTTTTGGTTGACAATGCGATGGGATGGTTGAGCTGGGTGCACACCTTGTGTAGACCAAGAAAAAAGTTATGGTGAAACAAAGCACTTGGAGAGGTTGGGTGATTGCAGAAATCATCACAAAACTTGTCACAATATTGATTGGAGAGGAAAACTTGGTTGGTTTGATTCGTGACATAATTCAGTGTTGGACCTATTGTATACACCTTGGAGAGACCAAGAACATAGTTCATTGGGAGAACAAATCACTTGGGAAAATCAGTTCAACAAAGGATCTATTGCATGAATTGTCGCATAGATAATTGAAGACGTGATCATAGAAGAAAAATGTAGAGGGTAATAATAGAAGTGATTGCAAAAGGGAGAATTGTTGTGTTGTAACAAGGTGAAGAACTTGGGTGCATTGGATGACCGAGGGAAACCTAGAGCAACTCTACAATAGGTATTTGGTTGGGAATTTTTCCATCAAAACGTCTTCATGCCATGCTTCATCGAGAACAATAGTTGAGTTGGGTTGGGTTGTTGGATGAGATCATAACCTTCAGACGAGGTATCTCTTCATAGAGTTGCGACAGTCGGTTAGTAGCAGAGTGACTTGAAATTTGGGCAAGGGATGCATGGGGCCTTGAAGCGGAAGAAGTCAAGGTATGGATATGACAAGAAATTGGAGACGGGTTGGGTTGGTTGCATGTGAAGTTTGGAATTAGAATAATTTTGGAAGTGGACGCATGGAATCAACCTTGTGTCACAACGAATGGTAGTTGAGGTGAGTTCATGTGAAGAGTTGGTTACTTGGGAACAAAGGTCCAAGACAACAAGATTAGAACATGGTTACAACGAACGATGTTGTTGATAAAGGTATATGGTTGGATTGAATTCTTTCATTTTCCAAGTATTATAGTGAATTATTTGAAGGGAATATAGATGGCATGGTGGTTCAAGTGCATTCCATCTCCTTGGTGAAAACCAACATACTTGAGGGTGACTCAAGTAGTGTATATTTGAAGAAGTATTGCATCAATTTGGAATTCCTTGGTTGGGTGAACATGCATAAGAGCTTGTGATGACCTAATTGGACGAGTGCTATGGTGGAATTAGGAATATTTGGATGCAGTTGTGAAGGTGGCTTGGGGAAGCTACCAAAATATTTGATAACGTGTGTTGGACAGGTCAATGCGGTGGTGGGAAGTGAAGTGTATTCATGTTGAGTTGAGAGGATGGGTGAGGTTCCCTGGTGCTTGGTGCCTTAGCTAGAGTTGTTGAGTTGGGTGGTGACTTGATGAGTCAAGATGATAGCGGTGAAGTTTGGATTCTTGTAGCAAGTGCAATGAATTTTCGTTCCAAGAGACGAATGGAGTCAGCAAGGAAGTAGACCAAGAATTATTGGCAGTCAACCTAAATGGGTAGAACACAGAAAAATTTACTTGGGTGGTGTTCGCTTTCCTTTGGTATGGGATATTGGATGAGGTAGATCACACCTTGGTGACTTGCAAACGATTGTGAAATGACTCAGAGATCGTGCTGGGGTCATTGGTTGAGGTTGGCAGAGTATTGGCTCGAACATGCCTAAGGCATGAAATTTATTTGAAGTGAATCATTCTACTTGGAGCACTTTGGACAATTCATTGGGATGTTTGAGGATGTAGGTGTGTTGGGCACACTCATTGCAGATGTTGAGATGTGTTGAGGTGACTTAATGAAAGGAGGCGAGTTGGGGACTTGCCTTTTTTTGGAGGATTGTGTGAGTGGGTGGATTGCAACATGAAGAGAATACTTGGACATGAGCATTTCTCTTGCTTTGGGTAGCATGGTTAAGGGTGAATCTTTACCATTCCAAGGCATATAGAAAAATACGTAGCATCATTCCTGGGTGACGAAGTACTGAGGCAACATTAGTTTGGATGTGCAGTTCTTGCAACATATTGACTAACTGTGCCATGAGGAGGACAATGGAGTCAAGTTGCTGTGAAAAAATTGTTTCAGGGTGAATTCATAGTGAAACAAGGTGAAGGGAAACATTGAATTGGTTTGAGATCATTGCATGATGGATTGAATTGCAAAAGGAAGTGACAACTTGTGCATGAGGGTGGGAAGTCTCAAGAAGTGTGACAATTGAACTGGCCATTCAACTAGTTTACGACTTAGGAGAGAACAACAACATGACAAAGGGGTCAAGAATATGCACACACCAGTAGGTTCAAAGTAATTCACTTAGACATTTTAGAGGATCTCCTTGACAAAGATCGGATGATGGAAGCAATGGTGAGGAAAGGATGGACACTTGCCTTAGTCTTTGGATTTGTACAGGGTGACAGAGTTGTGACAGGAAAATCTAAGTTCGGGCATGAGGAAGTGCATTCTCATGAGTTGGGAGAAATGATTGGACTAGCTACCCAATCAGTGCAAGGCATGGGGGACTGTAACACCCCTATTACCTATCAAAATTCTTTGATACCACAACTATAACATCCCTGTTACCTATCAAACTAATTTGATACCACAAATGTATCATCCCCGTTACCTATCAAATTGCTCTGATACTGATTTTTAACATTACCCAGCGTACTACTGAGTAATGCTACTCTAAAATCTAGTGCATAGATTCAACTCTATAACATTAGTCTGCACAATAATACTTGAAGTAACGTGCTCAACCCCAATCCGAGTCATGCGGCACAAAATTTCCTCTTTTTACGCAACTTGAAACAATAGAAGTAACTTGAAACAACTATGTGCACAAGCATTCTGAGCACACAACACTAATGTGTGCGTAATACACTCTGAACATGTGATATCTACTACACACACAACCATTTTGGCGTCACATGCCAATTTTATTTCCTTGTGCGCGTAGACTACTTCCTTGTGCGCATAATTAAATTCAGCCTCTGGTGCACACAAAGTATTTCCTTGCATGAAAGACCATTCTAAACTCACCTTAGAGACTCATGAAAAATATCATAAGGTTAAATTATAGGAAAACTAACAACAACTGTCTTACTCATGCACAACTATAGATACTGACTATCATCACCACACATACATGTGTAAGCAACATAATTCAAAATAACAACAATTACTTATATGCAACAACATACAAGAATTTAACCCATATTAAACACATATAATTTAGCACACCGTAAATAAGACAATCACATAAAGACACTTATCTTTTATGAAAAGTCATCAACTGTGTGCAGAACTCAGGCATTCCTACAAGCCATAGAATCTATTGCTCATATACTTTCAGGAATAGGTCACCCACGAGATGGGGCTTAACTCCACTAGGGAAAAATGGTTCCTAATTCCAAGCTAAGGTATGATAATCAACATAATTGCTCAGTCCAAGGTGCCATTATTGTTACAGAAATATTTCCCTGCGGACATGTGAACTTTCCCTTGGATTATTGACCCCTATACCAAGATAGAAACAATCATTTGGATACTACCATTCCTATAAACTCATTTTTCTTATCGAAAAAGAGAGGAGAAGGTAAAGTAGGATGCACTTTGTTTACAACGTTTTTCCCAGCTGCTCCTATCCACAAACTTGATCCAATTTCTGGCACAAATCAATACATGTGATGAACAATAAGAAACAAGCGACTTCCTTCTACTCTAATAGATTAGGAAAAGAAAATTAATCTATTCAAATCAAATTAAACATAGACAAGCACATGAAACCACATACTTGAAGGAAATGGGGCAAGTATATTAAATGAGAACAAATAAAACCTACAGACCATGAATGATGTCAGCTGCAACTCCTCCAATCTCTCCTCGTCCAACCCTTGCATGAATCCCACAATCATAAGTCTGATATCTCCAAGATTCCCCTCCTTCTCCATGGAAATCCCTCATTATTTAGGATTTGGAGGCTTAACCACCATGGAGAAGATCACTCACTAGATCCACTAAAATGGGATCTCCAAGATTTTTAGGGAGAAAATATATCTCAAGGATTTTAGGGAAAACTATCTCTCAAGGATTTTAAAGAGGAAATATCTCTCAATATCCACCAAATTAGGATTTTGGTTTGAGAAAATATCTCAACCATCCATGATATTCTCAACCTCTCCTTGAGATTAGGAAACTAAATGTGAAGTGGATTCTCACACTAAATTAATTTCCTTTTTATGAATATTAATAAATAATTCATGTGCACATAGTATTTTGACCTTCATATGATATATTTTTTCTCCTCATTGACTAGGGATTGTGAAAAATGTTCTTTCATGGTGTCAAGGTGTATGCGACACTTAGCAAGGTGCATATGACACTTTTACGACACCTACGACACTTAGGGTGAAGTACTTAAGTGTGGCATTTTGATGTGTAACAGATGCCCCCTAAAGTGTGAGGCCAGAAGAGAAACTGATGGCTGAAACACTTTACAAATTCTTCAATGCAAGGGTGTGGAGTTGGAGAACCTGACAGAAGCTGCAAAAAACCATTAGACATTATTAATGTATGTTCCATTTCCGAGGCATACATACCTATTCTCATAATATGATATGTCTCAAAGCATGACTTCCGACCAATACACCGCGGGTCCATGAAAAATATTGACTAAGGATATGGCCACTAGAGATACAATGTGGATCCATACCTCCATGACATGAAATGATCGTAGCCACAAAAAATACACAGTGGAGCTACAAAATGATAAACCATAACCACATACCAATACAATGTGGATCTATGTGACAATACATATATCAACATGCTCATATGATATCCTTCACAACCTGGGAAAATAAGATAATATAGTGAACACTCAACCCAAGGTCTTCGTCCCAATCTTGATGTGGTACGAATCTAGCCATGTGAATAGATGATTTGATGTCAAAAATGGTAGAAACCACTTGATAATCGATCATTGAGGTAAACTGTTAACAACTGTGAGGGAAATCACCAATGATGTCAATGACTCCCAAGGTACCCTAGTACATTCCAGTGAATGTGAATAAATGAGTTGACGTCGAACATTCATGGAATCATTTGATTAGAGGTCAATAATGTGAACCTATAGTCGGAATCGAGGAGGCCTGCCATTGCGACATGCAGTTGTCAAGGTACTACTTGGTTTCTAATTCTAATTCCTAGATGATATGTTGAAGTCGACATGAAAATACTCGTTGAAGGAGGGCCTTGGTGTATCCCCCATCATCGACATGAAACAGACACAAGAAAGTGATGTAAGATGGTGAATCGAATGAGTATGGAATGACAAAGGAAATGGAAACTGACAATACTGTAGATGGATGGTTTGAAGTGAAACTTCCCTTGAACATGATGAGGCACAAAAACTGACTTGGAAGCATTGACTTGACGAGTACCAAGAATGTAATGTGTAACAACTACTACAACAAGCCTGCAATCTCTCATTTCCCTCATGCCTGTTACATCGAAGGAAGTGTGCCCCTTCTCTTCTCAACAGTCCCTCGACTGCCCCACTTCCCTTCCAGGGTTCCAACAACATGCTGGATAGGAAGTCTCAAATCCCTCCAACTAATTCCTGGCATACCAGGGAACAATTCCCAACAAAAATCTCACCTGGAGAAAATGCTCACGGGCCTGAAAAATCGCCTCTTCAACAACAAATCTCTCACTTAGAGAGACTTCTCATGGGTCTAAAAACCCACCTCTTCGACAAAAAATACTCTTTGGTTACAATGCAAAAAACCCATTACAATATTTTCTCTGCAGATAAGGTAATAACCATCATATCTCAGATGGTCTGACCCCTTTCTGCATCCGAGAAAAAATGAACTAAATCCCCCAGAATGAGTTCTCCTCCCTAGAATACACTAAGGCCAACAATATATATTGCATGCCTTAAAATGGACACTTGTCACCTTTGGAACTAGATTTATCCACTTGGTGAACCATTCCCATCCCTTGGGAACTTAGGGTAATTAAATATCCATAAACTACACATTTTCTAAAAATATTAATAAAATATTCCCTAGGATTTAAGCCCCCCCCCCCCCT
>JASDQU010946592.1:48774-62914 GCA_032191745.1 Picea mariana | reverse complement strand
GAAGTCGGGCTCCCTCTGAGTTCGCATAACCTTCGGTGCTCCTTGTTCACTATCACCTGCTACTGCTGGCCATAGCTCGCATAGGCTGACCCTTTAGCCTATACAAGTTGCTCTCTCCAACTCTAAGAACCACTGCTGTGTCTGAGCTAGATCCTCTAGGCATGAACAACACCTGACCATCTTGGAATAAAACTTCATAGCCCTTCTCCTCAATCGCCGAGACTGAGAGCACACTCCTCTTGAGTTTTGGCACCCATAACACATTTGTCACTCTCAACACATCCCCTGACTCCATCCAGAATGACACTGTTCTCGATCCCTACACTGCATGCTTGGACCCAATACTAAGCTCCACTTACGTATCTGAGTCAGACTTTGTGAAGCTCTCGAACAACTCCTGTGCTCCTGTCATATGACATGTGGCTCCACTATCCACCAACCAAGTCCCACTACTGGAAATTGTACCAGAAAGGGTAGAGACCAATAAGAACTCCCTCTGAAGCCTATCTGCAACCTTATCTACCTTTGATGTTGATGCTTGCTACTTCTTTCCCCCTCTCTTCCACTGTGGACACTGTGAAGCATAATGACCATACTCATGACAAGCAAAACACTTGATTTTGCTAAGGTCCTTCTTCCTTCTTGGCTTTGGAGATGCCTCTCTCTTTGGAGAGCCTCCTTTTCTGCCCTTCCTAGTATGAGCAACTAGGGCTTGGTTATCATCATCGCTGCCTTTCTGCTTGCCATTCTTGGACTCTATCCGAGCCTCCTCCTGGATGCAATCGATCCACAATTTGTCAAATTCTGGCAACTTCTCTCGTGCACAGATCCCTCGCACAAATGTTTCTGAAGACCTAGGAAAACCATTCAATGCCACATTCACCAACTCTGTGTCATCAACAGCCTCACCAATGGCTGCCAACTGATCACGAATTTGAGTGATCCTCGTGAGGTAGCTAGCAACTGTGTTTGGACTGGACATCTCAACTGATAGGAGCTGGTGCCTCAAAATCAACTTTCGGCTCGTATTCCCGCTTTGGTACAATCCCACCAAAGCCTCATACATCTCCTTGGCTATCTTCTTCTTGGAAATGTGAGGAATCAGGTGATCCTTCACAGAGTCCAACAACACCCGCTTGGCCTTCACTTCCTTCTTCTTATGAGCTGCCAATTCCTGTAGATCATTAGGACTTGGAACCACCATCTCAGCATACTCTTTGAGATCATTCTCCTCCAAGAGAAGAAGAATCCTGGCCTTCCAAGCCTGGAAATTTGTTGCTCCTTCTAACACGTCCTCAATTTTATGAGTGTTCACCATTGTGACATGTCCAAAACAAAAAAATCTGCAGCAACCCATGTCTCAAGAGATGATCCTTCTCTCTCTTTAATGCCTCAACTCTGATACCATGTCAATTTTTAAGCATCTAATTTCAGATCTGAAAATTACTTCCAAGTGACTTCAAACAGTAAACCCTAGGGCTGTTATCACTGAATAGTTTTACACTGAAATTATGACAGAAAATTACAGTGGAAACCTAAAGGTCAGAGAGAAACCATCCATGCACAAGAGACACAAATTTCTGTTTTGTAAGCTTTCCAGATTTATAATTTCTTAGGGAAAAACCAACCCTCTTAGCAAACCAAAAAACCAACAAATTTGAGGGCAAAAACAATCCTCTTGCAAAATTACAAATTCAGCAAAATCCGAAAAATTCCCCCACTTGCAAATCGGTTTGCAGCCTGCTGTATGACCTGTCGACGTCAGCCGTGTGGATTGTACGACTTGCTGACGTCAGCCGTACGGATTGTTGATGTCAACCGTACAAACCTGTAACCTGCCAAGAAAAACTTGCACCTGCGACGTGTTTTATCTTTGCTGCGACTGTACGGACCCGTTTTTATCCCACACATGTGGCTGTACATCTTGTGCACACATGCGACCTACTTCTTCCTCACTCATGTGGCTGTCCTYTCACATGTGCGACCTCTTTTTTSRCTGAAAATCAGAAAAACAGAAAGTCCAAGAACCCTAGGCTAGATTTTCCAAAGTGCATAATTTCCTTGCTAAAATTTCCACCCAATCTCTTTAGCACAAGTGCTCACTCACTTATGCTAACTCCGTAATGTCACAATGATCCTCACATTGCCTCTCCTTTTATAGGAGTCTAAAATGAGTTTAGAAGCCCTTAACTTACTTTAAGGAGCCCTTCACTAAACTCAACATTAAATTAGAATTGTTTATTCACACATATGGRTGTGAAGCCCCAACACAAGCCCCCAACATCAATTCCAAGCCCCAACTCCAATCCAAAAAAGGGTTTTCACAAAATGAAACATGCAATGTGGGTGCCAACGAAGATTYTCACATGCTCGACACCAAGGCTAATGTGAGAATACTTGCCCTAAGCTACAAAACATGAACATGTAGTTGGTGCATTTGTTAAGCCAAAGGGCATCAATACAAACTCATAGTGCCCATATCTTGTTATAAATGACATCTTACAAATGTCTTCGATCTTAATCCTGACTTGGTGACGACTTGATCTCAAATCTATCTTTGAGAAGAACTTCGCCCCTCTTAGTTGATCAAGTAAATCGTCTATTCTAGGTAGAGTATTTATTCTTGATATCGACTTTATTCAACTGGCTATACTCAATAAACCACTTTTGTGTACTATCTTTCTTGTTCACAAACAACATTGTTGCTCCCCAAGGTGAGACACTTAGACGAATATACCTATTGGCCAACAATTCCTATGATTTCATTTTCAAGTCTTGTAACTTTCACAAACTCATTCAATAGGGAGTTTTAGATACAGGTGTAGCCCCAAGGACAAGTTCAATTGAGAAATCAATGTATCTTGTTAGAGGAAGCCTGTGTATTTCATTGGGAAATACATCTTCAAATTCTTGCAAGACTTGAAAATCATTCATCTTTGGTCCTTTGTCCTTTGATGGTGCTATAAGACATGAGCTGCATACAATTGGCATTTCTTTTTTAGACACTTTTTCAATTGCAAGGCTGAAATATTCTTATGGGGATTTCCCTTGGAATACCCTTCCCTTCATCATCAATACAGTCAAAGGTTTTGTTGTAAGAATCAAGCATTACAATATGTGATTCTAACCAATCCATTCATTTAGTGCTAATGTGCAACTTTCTACTATCTCACTCACCTTCCTCTTGGTTCTAGTGGCTAGTTGTACTAACTGGGGTTTTCTATGTTTACTCTAGTTGAGAGAACAATTTTCTACAATCTTAGGAGTAACATAACTATGGGTAGATCCAAGATCAATTAGAATTGAAACAACTTAAGTCACAATCTTACCTTCAACTTCAATTGCATCAAATTGATGATCAACTTGACAATCTTCTAATGTGGCATAAATTCTCGTTAAGGTGTGCGCCACATCGTCCTTTTTTGTAGCCTCTTGAATATCATGGAGAACTTTATTTTTATTTTGGCAATTCATGATCATGTGCTCTCCTTCCACATCCCCACGATGTGAGTGGAATGCTTGCTCCTGTTTTTGTGGTCCTTATTGGCTTTGTCCCACTTGGAGATGGTCAGTTTGGTGGGAAAGAATTTGGATTATTTTTGAAGATAGGTGAATTGAATCCCTTCTTTCCTTGGTCAAACCTTTCCATTTGCTTGTCTTTCTAGTGCTTCCGAAGTTCTTGGTTGCATTTTTTTTGTGTTTCAACACATATGGCCTTCAAAAATGCTTCCTTGAGGGTTCAAGTGATGTCATTTGAACCTTGTTCCTATATTCAAGGTTTAGGGTGCATAAAAGGTAGCTTATCTTCATCTTCTCATCTTTGACAAACTTGACATTCTTGAATAGTTTTATGAACTTCCTTTTCAATTCATTAGTGGACATTTGTCCTTGCTTGAGGTCTTGTAATTCATGGAGTTTTTTGTTGTAAAATTGCTCAGAGAGATAGTTTTGCTTAAAATACCTCTTGAGTTGCTTCCACTCATTTCTCCTTTCATTGAGTTTCGTCACTTTACTATATTGCTCCTATAAAAAATATGCCTTTCTTGTTAGATTATAAATGGCAACTCTAGCTTTCATGTTCCTAGGGTAGTCATGGAGCACGAAGTATTTTCTGCATGATCATATCCAAGATAGTGATGGGTGCCTCCTCCACCAAGTCCTGATATCCATCTTGCTTTTTGTGGATGATGTGGTCCTCCTAGCCTTGACTCTAGCGGGTTTACAGAGACAGTTGGATGCCCTAACTCTCTTCTGCGACCTTTGAAAGTTGATAGTCAACCTTGGTAAAACCAAGGTTATGATCTTCAACGAGTCGAAGATGACCACAAACCTTCATTTCTTCTTTCGAGGGGAGGAGATAGAGATTACCAATACCTACACATACTTGGGAGTACGATTCTCAGGATCCCGTTTCAGTTTGCGACTGACATTCCAGCCTCAGATTGCTAAGGGCTATGGGTCCTTGCCCTTCTCGAGAGATAGTGTTTTCGACACCATCTTCATAACATCTCATCCAAGATGTCTCTCATGGACTCCCTTATCTGACCCATTGTTCTTTATGGATCAGAGATCTGGGGGCCTTCCTACTAGAGGCCGATTGGGCCTCAGTGGAGAGAGTCCAGAGCCTTCTCCTTTGACGCATCATTAGATGTAAGCAAACAGTTCCTCATCACATCATCCTAGCAAAGTTTGGGGTCCGGCCCTTTCGGCTTGAGACAGTGTTTAGACATCTCTCCTTTTTGCATTGCATCCGTAGTTTAGCTGACTCGGCGAAGGGGTGAGATCGATACCTGTATTTGGCTTATTTCTCTTCTGAGACCATTGCCCTTTCTTGTCCATTAGGTTGAGCTCGAGGTTGGTTTGTAGGGGTTTCACATCTTCTAGAGTCCATGGGCATTCTGATAGATTGTCTCCCTTCGTTTCGATTTTCCTTGGACGCACTTGGCCATCTCCTACCGACGAGACATGTGTTGAACAAGATCACCAAAGATGACATTTATAGGCAGTTTATCCTGATCACTTGGGTTAAACCCCCTGGGGTTACATCCAAAGATGGCCTTTTATGCTGAGCACTTCTTGGAGCTTAGGGATGGGCTCATTGTTCGGCCACCGTATACATTTTGCCACTGGACACATGCTCTTTGGGTAGAGACAGACCACCAGATCGATTGACTAGAGAGACTCTATTAGCTATGCCAGCTACAGGAAGTCGAGACTGAGGAGCACTTCATCTTCCCCTTGTCCCACAAGATCCCAACGACATGACCAGACCAGATCCTTTCCCAAGAGACGAATGAGAGCCCCCAGACCTCGTCGGTGTACTACCTCTTCTAACAATCCAGGCATCCCACCAACACCTCCCCCAACAGATGACTATACTCAACTTTCTTTACTCGACCTCGGATGCTAAGAGAAATGGGTCCATTCCATGACAGACCTATTTCTTTACCTCTGGATCCTTCTGTTCTTGGATTCTCTCCTACAGTACATCTCCTTATTAGAGCAGATCTCCGTTCTCAGGGTCTATGGTTCTTCATGCCTTAGCATGGATCTCACTCTACCTTATTGCATTTTACTTTCTGCATCTTGTCTTTTATCGGAGACCTTTTGGTACTCCGGCTTTGGAATGACATCATTGTAAACAACAGTCCCTTTGACATACTTTTGTGGTCTTAGTCGGACATTAATAAAATTATCTGATCTTATCTTATCTCATACCCGAGGGCCATGCTTCAATTACTTGTCCAGATATTACTACATCCTCAAAGGTAGGTGGCTTAACTTTGCGAAACTCTTCCTTCATGTTGTCTCTACGGTGCCTCTTTTTTCTATGGCTATTTGGAGAAAATTGAGGACTACCAAGTGGACATTTAGATTTATTAGAAGAGAATCCTCATGAATCATTAGTTTTATGGGAGCTTTGCTTTAGTTGCTTTTGTATTTCTGTTAGAGTTTGAAGCAATTGTGCATTAAGCTGAATTTGTTGCTTTTTTGTATACATCAGCCTCTCATCATTTGACTTGAAGCTTCTCATGGTTTCAACTAAATTCAAAGACCCTTCTTGACTTTTAATCCCATTGGATTCTGTTTTTAGCATTCCCAACATTCACAATTTCTCTAGAAATTTATGGTTGTTCCAACATTGTAGGCATTGTGGGAGTCATGCATATTGACAATTTTGTTCTCAAATCAAATCCAATTCTTTGTTCTGAGAAGTTTTTATGAAAAATCAGAAATGATTTTCAAGTTGTTGAATATTCATTTCTATTCTCTTTAGCAACTATAAAATTTCTCCCAATGAATTTAAAAGTTAAGAGTTGCAACCCCTAGAGAATAGCAATTTGCAATTTTCCTGTGGGTGTAGTTGCGAAGTGGATGGAAGAATCAAGGGTGAAATTTTTAACTTTGAATGCCTGTTTGATTGATTCGATAGCCTAGGCTTTAGCCTTGCCATATATACTGCAGCATCCAATGCCACCTTGCAGCCCTTGATGACCTTTTTAGAGTTTCAAATTTCAGTTAATGGGGCAATCATGCTTACCTTTGTGAACTTTTAGAGTTCTCCTGCACAGGTATCCCAAATGCCATTGTCATTCTGTGCTCATTTTTACACTGCTTTAGATTGGTCTAGTTATTAACGAAGTACAAGAGAGGTGAAAGTAAAAACTGGATATAAGTAACAATGTCCATGAAGAAATATGAACTATCATTCAATTCCTTGGAAGCTGAAGAGCCGCAAATCGTTTCCTTGATTCTGGCCTAAATCCTTGACGATTATAACAATCTGACTCACACCCGGTAAGACAAGAAACGGATCCTTCAATTGGAAACAGATCTGATTCGGATCAATGATTCCATGGTTATTCGGGTGCAGGTGCAGGGGGGGGGGTTGGCAGGTGTGAGTGCAGGGGTGAGTATGCAACTAGGTGGTTCTAGTATCTTTGGGTAATAGATCTGGTAGACCTAAAATAGGTTTGGGCGACCTGTAACAGATAAGGGCAGCTAGAAATTGAGGTTGAGTAAAGCTGTAACAGACTTTAAGCAGCTTGAAACGGGGTTTTTTGGGCAGGTTGAGAAAAGGTGCTATGCAGTATGAAATAATTAACAATAATTGCTGTTATTATGGCCCCACTCACAAACTTTATGTTGGAGCCCAATCAAAAATTCATTGGACATATTTTTAGCACATGGAAGTGGGTAGTTATCGCCATCATCCAGTATAGTTGCCTATTGGAAGTGGTGATTGAGAAAGCTTTTAGACATCTAGATGCAAATGAATTCGAAGCACTGAAAACATAGTACTCATGGACCAATATGTCTATGACTACAAAGATTGAGGAGTCATGCTCATATAGATGTCACTGATTGTTGAGATGCTACCATAAGTGCAAGATTTGAAGTATGCATCCTGAGTATGGACATGATTATAGGCAATGCATGAAACCTTAGATAAAGGTAAGGCCTTTTAGCTTGAGATCATGTTGTTCTCGATGCAAATTAAGGAAGGGGAATACATTTCAGAGCATTTATTGAAGTTGAAATACATTAGGGACCATCTACTAGCCATTGGATGAGAGGTAATTGAAGAAGACATGGTGGTTATTACCCTAAAATGTCCGTACCCTTTGAAATTTTGTGAAATATTGCATATCACTTTCGAAACTATGGATGCAATACTTGGGAAATTGTCAAGTCAGCTGTTGAAGAAGAAAAATTTGAAGTAGTTTGTGACTAGCAGCAACACCTCTAAAATTGCCTTTGCTGTGAAGTACAAAAGCAAACAAAAGCAAGGAAAAGGAGAAACAACAATGAAAGGGCACCTACAACTTCAGTTTCGGTTAAATATAAGAGCAGAACTAAACATTTGAATTGTTACTACCATGGAGAAGTAGGGCATTTGAGGGCTGAATGTAGGAAAAAGCAATATGATTTGGAGCATGGCAAACTTACCAAGAAGAAATCAAATATTGTTGAAAAGAGGATAAAGATGACATAATTTCATACCTCTGTTGCTTTTGAAAGTCAAGTCAACTCTTCAGCATGGTATTTTGATTTTGGTACGTCAAAGCACATGACTAGTTGATCTGATTGGTTTGTGTTAATTTCCTGTAACCCAACATCGACAATTAATCCCAAATAAAACTGATTTATTGAATAAATGCACAACTGAGTTATTAATTAAATATTACAGTGGAAGCAAATAAAATGGAAACCAAAACACATTGCACAATAGATTTCTGGGTAAATAACCGCTGGAAAAACCTCGAAGGGAAAACCAGATCTGTGAGGATTATTATTATTATTCTGGGCTCTCGTCCTAGGAAAATGTCCCATTTGAGGAATACAAAAATAGCAGATAACCAAGCCCTACAAACCTCAAGGTCAGTCCTTTGATCTTGTTGGTTGGCTGCTATTTCCCATGCTGCCCCTTTTCTCCTATCCTCGGCCCCTGCCCTCCACACTTGGATGAATGTCCTTTTCCACCCAATCAATGAGAGCTCACTCTCTCACTCTGTGTGTATTTGTTGTATCTCATCCTCTCACATAGGCTGCCTTTTATAACCTTGAGTTTACCCTAAGTTCAAAACCCTAGATCTCCTAAAGTGATCAATGACACGAGATCTAATCCCATGTTCACTTTAGATCTAACGGCTAGGACTTAATTTAACTACTAATGCCAAATACTTACGCATTTAATTAAAATAAAGTTACATTAATTACAAAAGTACATTCACTTTATTCATCACTTAATAAAGTGAACTTCCTAAGGTTCTAAGAGGTAATAAGGATGGCTCCCACGTGTTGACACAAACCCACGTGGAAGTACCTGTCCAATGCTACTAAAACATCTCCCTCTTAGCGAGGAAGGTACTTCTACCACTTGGAGGTGGCTCTGTCTTCACTATCAGATCTGCTAACATGTCTGCTCTCCAATCCACTCGATTGGTTGCTCCATTTGAAACGAAAGCTATCCTTGCCATCTCGCTCAGACCTTTCTTTGAAGACTTCTCTCTGATCTCGCTCAGACCTTTAGAAGCCTCCTGCTTTGGAGCATCTTGCATGGTCATCTCGTACCATGATTCCTTCTTGACAGACTTGGAAGGCTGCTACTTCCCACCTGAACCTGAAGGCTTACTCCCTCTGAGTTGCTCAACCTTCGAAGCTACTTGCTCCTTGTTCTATGCCACTTTGTTGCTTGCCATAACTCACATAGGTTGGCCCTTTAGGCTATAGAAGTTGCTCTCTCTAGCTCCTAGAACTGCTGTTGTGTTTGAGTTAGATCCTCCGAGCTTGATCAACGCCTGTCCATCCTAGAATAGTACATCAAAGCCCTTCTTCTCAATCACTGAGATTGAGAGCACATGCCTCTTTTCTGGCACGCACAACACATTCATCACTCTCAACATGCCTCCCGACTCCATCTAGAATGACATTATCCCAGATCCCTTTACTGTATGCTTGGTGCCCATACCAAGTTCCACATGCATGTTTGAGTCTGACTCTGTGAAGTTCTCGAACATCTCTCGTGCTCCTGTCATATGACATGTGGCCCCACTATCTATTATCCATGCACCAACTGATATGGTGCCCAAGGAAGTCTGGGAAACAAGTAACAACTTTGTTTGTTCAAACTTCTTGGCAAACTCATCCGCTTGAGCCTTTGCCGAAACATCTACATCTGGTTGCGGCATGTTTCCGCTCGTCTTCCTCTCCGGACACTGTGATGCATAGTGTCCCTTCTTATGATAGTGAAAACATTTGACCTTACTTAGGTCCTTCCTTGTGCCATCTTGTGAAGATGAATCTCCACCTGTGTTCATCCTGACCTTCCCCTTTCCCTTCTGTGCATGATTGACAAATGTAAGGTTCTCCACATCACCATCCTCCTGTGGGCCTCCTAGAGCCACTCGATGAGTCTCCTTGTGGATGCAATAATCCCACAATCGCTGGAAGTCTAGAAGCTTCTCTCAAGCACAGATGCTTTCGATGAACAAAGTCCAAGGCTCGGTGAAACCATTCAAGGCCACCCTCACTAACTTCACATTTGTCACTGCCTTGCTGACTGCCCCCAGCTGATCACGAACTTGAGTAATCCTGGTTAGATAACTGGTCACTGAAACAGTTCTGGACATCTTGGTGTTCCTGAGTCGGTTCCTCAATACCATCTTCCGATTCTCATTATTACTCTGAAACAAATTTGTCAAAGTCGAGAACATCACATTGGATGACTTTTACTCAGAGAGGCAATGTATAAGATGATCCCACACTGAATCCAAGATCATCCACATTGCCTTGGCCTCCTTTGCCTCACGCTTGGCCAACTCTACAGGATTTGTTGGCGAGGTCACGACGGTCTCTGCATGACTCCATAGTCCTTTCTCCCTTAGGAGAAACACGATCCATGCTTTCCACGAAAGAAAGTTAGAGGCACCCTCCAATCGATCCTCATACCTTAACCCGGTTGTTGCCATCTCCAAGATCTGATATGGAAAACACTGAAAAATGTGCCCAATCCCTTAGGCATGAAAATAAAACAAAATTACTGGCTATCCGGATTCTACTACCCATTGCCCATGGCCTTGACTTGTTGTCTACTCACCGAACCTGCTACTTGCTACCCGAACCTGTTGCTTGTTGCTAGGAGCTGCCTGAGTTTTTTGCTCGCTGCTTGGCTACTTTCTGTGATTCCTGCGCCCTATTCTGGGCGATGCTTGGTTATTTTTTGGGATTTGCTCAATGGCTCTATTGGTGGCTCCCTAGTGGTTGTTTTGGCAGCTGTGCTCTTGGTTTAGCGGCCTGTGCCTTGGTGGCTGGCCCGCGGCCTTTGCTGACTATGCCTGCTGGCAGCTGCAGGCTGCGACCTCTTTCTCTTCTCCTCAACCACTTTGCTCGTTGTCCTGCTGCCTCCATGCTCCTACACTGTGCTCCCAGCCCCCGTACAACACGAGATCTCGGTACACCCCACCACCATGCTCCTAGCTCGCGTATAGCACGAGATCTCTGTATGTTCCACCACCGTTTCTGCCTTGGCCTAGCTCCCGTACCTCTGTCGGCCAGATCCTTCTGCAGTTTGGCGGATGCTCAATCCTCATGTTCTAGCTCGACCCTCTTCAACAAGTTAATATCACACAGTGATCTGCAACCGACGACTTTACCCAACCTGCACGAGGATCTTTTCTGCAACGTACAATTCGTATGGCAGTCGTACGAGGACGACTGCCATACAATGTACCTTTTTTCTTTTTTAATTTCTCTTTCACCTTGCCTGCAACCTACAAACAAAAAATTAATTTTTTTCCGCGCTGCTAAAATCTTGATCCGTGCAACCTGGTTTTCTTTAGAGTTCACGACTTTGATACCATGTTAATTTCCCGTAACCCAACAATGACAATTAATCCCGAAAAAAAATGATTTATTGAATAAATGCACAATTGGGTTATTAACTAAATATTCTAGCGGAAGCAAATAAAATGGAAACCAAAACACATTGCACAATAGATTTCTGGGTAAATAACCCCTGGAAAAACCCCGAAGGGAAAACCAGATCTGTGAGATTTATTATTATTATTTGGGCTCCCGTCGTGGGAAAATGGACCACCTGAGGAATACAAAAACAACAGA
This sequence comes from Picea mariana, assembly GCA_032191745.1. Classification (NCBI taxonomy): domain Eukaryota; kingdom Viridiplantae; phylum Streptophyta; class Pinopsida; order Pinales; family Pinaceae; genus Picea; species Picea mariana. The sequence continues at coordinate 51,292 of JASDQU010946592.1, read as the reverse complement.
TAACCAAGCCCTACAAACCTCAAGATTAGTCCTTTGATCTTGCTTGTTGGTTGCTATCTCCCATGCTGCCCCTTTGCTCCGATCCTCAGCCCCTGCCCTCCACATTTGGATGAATGCCATTCTCCATCCAATCAATGAGAGCTCACTCTCTCACTCTGTGTGTTTCTGTTGTGTCTCATCCTCTCACATTGGCGACCTTTTATAACCTTGAGTTTACCCTAAGTCCAAGACCCTAGACCTCCTAAAGTGATCAACGATTGAGATCTAATCTCACGTTCACTTTAGATCTAACATCTAGGACTTAATTTAATTTCTAATGCCAAATACTTAGGCATTTAATTAAGTTAAACTTACATTAATTACAAAAGTACATTCACTATATTAATCACTTAATAAAATGAATTTCCTAAGGTTCTAAGAGGTGATAAGGACGTCTCCCATGTGTTGACACAAACCCACATGGAACTACCTGTACGATGCTACTAAAACATAAACAATTTGTGTGGTTCATGGGAGACAAATCCAAACCAGTTCGTTTTCATGTTCGAATTCGTTGACAATGAAATTTGAGAAAAATTCCCCAGCCAAAAACCTTTGATAAAATTTGTCATTAAGTTTATATATATATATATATATATATATATCTATGTATGTATGTATAACTTAAAAAAATATTTTTAAAATTATATAATTCTACTGATATATTCTCTAAAAATTATAAAAATAATACATTTTAACTATAGATATAAAATAATATATACATAAATTAAACTTTTAATATAAATAAATTTATATGGTTTTATAACCTAAAACCAAACCAATTATATAAGTTAATATTATAAATAATTTAATACAAACACGATTTATTTCATATCCTATATATTTAGTGGGCCTAATGGTTAAGAACACATGTTTCCTCCTAAGGGGTCACAAGTTCAAATCCAGAGGGGGGTAGGGTATGTATACCTCCGTAGACTTTAGTAGTTAAATCGTTGCGTGGAGGGGGTCCCTTGTTCCACAAACAAGGAGGGGGTCTCATACACCAATTGGGTGTCTGGCTTGGCCGTGACCTTACAATTAGATTATTATACAATTTGAGTGGGCCTAATGGTTAAGAACATGTGTTTCCTCCTAAGAGGTCACATGTTCAAATCTAGAGGGGGGTGTAGGGTATGTATACCTCCGTAGACTTTAGCATTCAAATCACTATGTGGAGGTGGTCCCTTGTCCCACAAACAAGGGGGTCTCATACAACAATTTGGTGTTTGGCTTGGCCATGACCTTAAAATTAGATTATTATTATTATTATTTTAGATATATACATTACACGGTGGATATATATAATTTGTAGGCAAGTGCATGAATCGACTATTTATCTCTTGTGTGAATGGACAATTCAAGGTGGGTGTCTATCCAACCAAATACAAAGGGAATTCGTCAACTATCTGATTCCGGTGTATGCTTGTCGATTACCCTTCCAATTTCGGCGAACTGTACCTGATGAACATTTCAATAGCAACCATTTCAACGAATGAATTTTAACAATGGGAGAGAACCTTCGAGCGTCATAGCCTAAACTGTAAATATGGATATTTGCACAATGTATTCCTTTGGTTATAGAAATAAACAAATTTCAGCAAATTCTCTTAGAAAACAATCAATTTACATACAAATTTAACTATAGTGATGGAAATAAGATTTTTTCTATTTGATTGAATTTAATGGGCGAATTTGATCGAATTTGTTCGTTGTTCTTTGAAATTCGGCCAATTTCAAACTTCATGGTGGGAAGTAGCCAAATATAGTGACTTAGTGTACAACTTGAGTCTGAAAGTTGTTATATACACAAAAATAAACATAGGCATATGCATATATACTATACTATAATATAAAAACATAATAAAAATAAACAAATATAAAACACACACACACATATACGTAAATATTTTATTAAAAAGAACCTTTTCAATGAAAAGGCACAAGGCCCGCTTCAATCGTATTTATATACAGGGCCACCAATTGTAAATCATCATTTATTTTCGTATCTTATTCAAATATACATTTATATATGTTTTTTGTCTATCCAATTAATAGAAAAAACTATAAAAGCTTTTTCTTTAGTTGGTATCAGAGCTAGACCTGGTAAAAAAATTACCAAGGCTCTATAAAACTTTTTCTTTTATAAAACCTTGTAATTTTTTTAGCAGTAGGCTAAACTGTAGTGTCCCCAAGGCCGAACCCCGATGTAAACTATGAACTGAAAGAGATTGTAAATATGTGTTATAGGCTGGTGAGCCAAGTTTTGTATAAGCCAGTAGGCTTATGTGTCTGATTAGGCCAGAAAGCCTAAGGGTTGAAGGCCAAGGGCCTGGATTTTGTATCTGTATGTATGCAGCACTTCAATAAAATATAAACACCGCCAGGTGCAGACCGACCACGATGAAAGAGTGATGGGGGACTGAGCGTCCACAGAGTGGGCAAGGGATTAGGGGCTGGAAGGTGGGAAAAAGGGGTTGAG
>JASDQU010946592.1:34725-46380 GCA_032191745.1 Picea mariana | reverse complement strand
TATATATATATATATATATATATATATATATATATATATATATATATAAACACACACTCGTGTTTCTCCTAACATACCCATTTTGGGTGGGTCGCAATTTCCATAGAATAATGGAAAGACTGGAGCAAATCACACCTTAGCCTTCACCAATCTCAAATAGAGATTACCACAAAATTAAAAAGGAATCACCGAAATATGACGGGAAAGACCATAGAGGAGCCATCATTTTTGTCAACAAAATGGAGGGTATCTTTGAATCGAATCCCCCACTTGGTGAATGGGAATAAATAATGACAACCTCCAATAATTTAGAAGGAAAAGCTTACGATTGATTCTTATGGTGGTTTGTGAAATGTGACTTTTGTTCTTTCTATTGGCAAAACTTCACCACTACATTATTAAAGAGCTTCCATGATGAAGAAGAGGATGACCTTTACACCAAGTTCGTTCATTTAAAGCAAAAAGGAAATGTAAATGATTATACACATGAATTGGAAGTTAGCAACAAGACAGATTGGATTCTTAGATGATAAATTACTAAATAGTAAAAATGTACATCTGTGGGTTGAATGATTACATCTGTATTGAAATAAAATTATGGAATCCCAAAACTATTGAAGATGTCGGACAAACAACAAAAGTAATTGAACGAAAAAATAAAGTCAACAAGTATACACTACCCCACATGAGGGATAATGACAAATATCATTGCCAGGATGCATATAAGAAGTGGGTAAACAAGTGTAGATATTGCGGGGTCAAGTGGTCACACGAGCACAAATGCAACAATCCAAAATCGTACAAGCATGGTGTTGTAATAGTATCAGACACTTTCATCAACGACTCCGATGAAGAGGGAAAAAGGAAGGAAAATAATTGTTGTAGATGTGGTAAGATTTGGACTCCAGGTCATAAATGTACACCTAGTCACTCATTTCATTGCAAAATTATAGATGGGAAGGAAGTAGAGGTTTCCATTGAAGAAGTCATGTTAGAATTTGACATGGAGGAAAACTCACCAAAGGTGTCATTAGCGACAATCATGTGCACTAAGCAGACTCGTTAGGAAGAAGGATCGAGGGTCCTTAATGAGGTTATAGGGCAGAAGGAAGAAGTGCAACCGCCTACAATATGATATACTTCACCTCATCTAAGGAACAATGGTTCTATTTGCAACAGTCATAATGAAAAACCCATGATATTGCTTGTGGCAATTATAAGAAGAGTTGAACCAAGTACCCTAAATCTCAAGGGAAGCATAAAGAATAAAAATATCAAAATCCTAGTAGACTTTGGAAGTACGCACAATTTTGGAGATATGGACCTTGCAAAACAACTAGATCTTTTTGTATACCTCGTGAAGGATCTCATGGTTTCAATCGGTAATGGTCAACAAGTCAATGGAGTAGGATGGCACCATAAGTTTTTTGTACAGGGACAAAACTTGTAACTACAAACTGTATATTATGTTCTTACCACTTAATGAAATGGACATGGTGTTAGAAGCAGAATGGTTGCTACAATTGGGCACCTATGCCGCAAACTTCCTAGAACAATGGATAGAATTCAAGTGGAAAGGGAAGAACTATAAGCTATATGGGTAAGGAAGCCTAGATCATAAGGTAAGGATAACACCATCTATGGAGAAAGAAGAACCCAAAGAAAACCTATCTATACCTCAATGTAATACGAACAAATGGCATGAAGACTCGTTATTCAAAAAAAATATCCATAGTAAAGATGACCTTATATAATGGAAGACAAACTCATTACCCATGCTTTGAGGACAAAGCAATCCTAAAAGAGTAGGCAATGTTATATACACACAAAAAACATAGGATTAGGCATAGATACTATAATATAATATAAAAACATAATAAAAACAAATAAATGTAATATATATATATATATATATATCTATATATTATTAAAAAGACATACCTATTCAGTGAAAAGGCACAAGGCTCTCTTCAATCGTATTTATATTTGGGGCCACCAATTGTAAATCATCATTCATTTTTATATCTTATTCAAATACACATTTATGTATTTTTTGTTTTATCCAATTAAAAGCGAAAAACATAAAAGCTTCTGTTACAAAGGTAAAAGTTTCCAATTTATGAACAGTCCTTTACATTCGAGGCCTCGAAAAAGATTTTCTTTCAGTAAGTTAAATAACTAGCTAATGCAAACATTTGAACGTGATATTCAGTGAAGATAACTGTTTTGTGGTGGTGAAGAAGACATGATCTGGATTCAGAAGAAGCGATTCTGATCCAAATATTTATGTCATAGTGGTTCATGTGGATGACATTATCGTTAAAGTAGTGATGTTGACACAATTTAGAAGGTAAAATATGACTTGTGCTCAACTTTTGACATAACTGATTTAGGCCTCCTACAATACTGCCTAGATGTAGATTTTTGACAAATTGATGCTGGCGTGTTTATATCATATGCCGAAAGCTTGCTTGAGGGTTTTCGACTCGCTGATTGTAAATCAGCAAGTATACCTATGAGGGTTGGGCCGAAATGTTTAGCCATATTTAACTCAAAATTGACAAAGGACTCAGCTATTAGGAGTGCTCGGAGAAGCCACAGTAGACATATTTATATTGTAAACAGTGTGTGAGAAGCTTGTTTTATCTTACAGCTACTAGGCTGGATCTAAGCTTTGCAGTCAACTGGGTATCTAGATTTATGAGAGCCCTAAACGCTGATCATTGGATGACAGTGAAGAGGATTATGTCAAGGGTACCTTAGAGTTTGGCATGTAGCATAATATAAGGATTTCAGACTTGCAGGTTTTACAGATTCAGATTGGGCAGGGCCTGTTGATGACAGGAAATCCACTACATGATATAGTTTTATGTTTGGTACAGGTGCACTTTCATGGCTGAGTAAAAAGCAGCATGCAGTGTATTTTTCCTCCATTGAAGGAGAGTATAGGGCAGCAATTTGTGTAGCTTGTGAGGGGATACTTTTTGATTTGCAAATCACACAAGCTGATTCTACAACACTCTACTGTGAGTCGTGACATTCATGTTGTACTTAATTTGCAAAGAACCCTATGTTTCATGATCATAACAAACACGTGGAAGTGCATTGCCACTTCATTTGACAGATGGTAGAGAATAAGCAATTTGAGCTGCAATATTGTGCAACCCAAGTCAGAGACCTATTTCTTAGGGCTAGCCATATGAATATCCTAGTCTATTTTGGCACCTTCAACTTCATGGCCTTTCATTGAAAATGTATTTTAGTAAGTGTCTGCATTGGTTTACCAATTCTATTACATGTGCTTGGTGCTATTAGCTAGGATACTTCTTGGAGCTTCTTGCTTCTCAAGTAAGCATCTTTGTCCTGATGATGAACCAGTTTAACTTGTTTGAAACGTTGATGTTAAAACTAATACATGGTTTTCACCTAGAAAACATGGAAAATAATAAACATATTGAAGTTTCTTACTTCGCTTTTCAAGTATGTTTTTTCTCACTTTTTTATGCAAATTGTACTGTGGATTCCACTTTTCTCAACTTTGTTATGTTTGTCCAAGAAAGAGAACTGGAGCAAGGTTTCCAAGTTATTGATATGTGATATACATAAAGATTTGTCCAAGAAAGAGAACTTGATATGTGGTATACATAAAAACGAGGAAATTTGTTGAGCTTATTTAGATACAATGATAAACCATCCACACATAAGCTATTTTAAAGACATACCCTGTTTATTTTTGATAGCTGTCTTATAGTTTAGACCTGCTTTGAATATTCTTACTATAGAAAAGTTAGTATTTGGAATATTGTTCAAACCTTTACTATTCCATCTTAATCTGGTCTATGTCTCAGACTTTTTTTTGTATTGTTATATGGCAGCATGTGCTTGAGCATGGTAAACCACATGAGCGCTGTGCTGTAATCAAGAAACTAGCAGGACAAATAGTGAAAATGAGTCAACAAAAGTTTGCCTCAAATGTTGTAGAGAAATGCTTAGCATTCGGAGGCCCTGCTGACCGACAAATTTTGATCAATGAGATGCTTGGCTCGACAGAAGAAAATGAGCCTTTGCAGGTATGGCTTATTTGGGCCCTTGACACTTTTATTTATAAATTTTGTATTGATTGCTAAATTTACTTTGTGGTGTTTTCAATCTTTTCCAAACTATTCTTCTAGCCTCCAATGGTAATTCATCTTCTCAAAATTTCTATTTATGTACTCCGAGGTAGCATCTGAGCAAGGGTATGTGAGATAATCATTGCTAACCAATCCAAATAATTGTAATTGGCCATGAATCTAATAGTTTTCTATTAAAACATGTAGATATTGTTGAAATTTACACCTATATCTCAGTCACTGAGATTGCTGTCAATAAATTAACTAAACCAGAAATTTTCTATGCTGATATAAAATCTGAATTTATGCAGTAACCTACAGCTGAGATATAAAACAGAAAATTCGTAGCGGAAACATACAGTAAACCAAGCATGAAAAACACATAGACACCAGAAGTACCCTGGAACCCCAGTGTGGGGAAAAACCAGAAAAAGAGGGCTTCTTATTGAGGCTTCTGAGGAATTTTACAGCAAATACAATACAGAAATTTCTTACAGAAAATTTCTGGGCAGGGTTTTTCCTCTCCAGAGACTCTGTGCGGCCCAACTAACTCAGCACTCCTTGGTGTAGCTGTATGGCCTCTGGTACAACCTGATGTTGACTGAAATTGCACCCAGAATTTGGCCCTATTCTCTGCTGAACAAAATGGATGAATCTGGCCAGTCCTGGATGAGGATGTAGAGCCCTAACTCACCTTCCTTGCTGCTGTAAAACTTGGCCTGAGTTGGGCCTGGTGCTGGCAGCCTGATATGGCCCTGTACCTGACTTCTTCCAGCTGCCTTTCTGTACCAGATTCACCCTCCTTAGCTGCTACTGCTTGCTCCAGCACAGTTCGCCCTCCTTTCTCAGCCTCAAGCACCCCTTCTTTTGCTCACTTGCTCACTCACAAATGAGAATGTGTGTAGTCCTCTCACCCTCAGCCTCCTTTTATCTCCCTAATAGCTCCCCATCTTCCTTGAGATGTGTGCCCAGCCTTGGGCCTGAATGGCTAAGATTGGGGCTGCTAGACGTCACTCCACTAGGAGGTGCACCCCCCTTGGAGGGACCGACACTCCACTAGCAGCCACCTTAGAGGTGTGCTCTCTCTCCTTGGGCCCCACATTCCACTCAAAGAGGAATTTTTGACTGCCAACCTAAGTCTAACTTAAGGCTGAGACAAAAATAAGTTGATCTGGGTTATTTAAGGTGTCCCTCAGCTGGGCTAGGACACATAGGCATAACTGAGACACCAAACCGAGCTAAAACTAACAGATATGGATGTAGAAGTTGATGAACTTCCAAAGTAAGTGAGGTATTGTATTTTTAAGAACTAGGGCTAGGCTTTTACAGGGTTTTAGGTGGAGAAAATGAATGATGGTCTGTGTATGTTTCAATAAATGGTAATGCTGTTATGTTAGGTGGAGAAAATGAATGATGGATTCTAAGAAGATTTGAGGCATCTTTCTTTTGGAAGATATAAACAGTGTTAAAATAAATGTTAGTTTATAATGGTCAACTAGATATTAGACTTAGGCATTAGTCAAGTCAATTTGACTTTAGGTTAGTTTATGCTCTTATGTCTTATTTCACTTTATCGGTTTATCCCACATTCATAAAATGGATTGACTCGACTTGATTGTAGCCCTATATAAGAAAGCTTTCGCTTTCGCATTTGATATACAATATGGAGAACTCTTTTGAGTTATCTTGGTTTCTTTATTTGCTTGATTTCCGTAATATGTTATCAGAGCCTAGCATTCTAGAAGCTGTATCAAGAGTCTTAGGCCTTTGAAAGACAAGGTTTCCACTCTTGCGACTTCAATATTTTTGAAGCTGTATCAAGAGTCTTGGGCTTTTGAAAGACAAGGTTTCTACTCTTGTGACTTTAGTAGTTTGGGTGCCATAAAGTTTGTGTGAGTGTGAAGACTTAGGGACTGCTGCCGACAGAGACAGATCTAGGGGTCACAACTGTAGCATATTGAAGAGCCAAAAGGGTTTCATTGAAACCGGGTCTTTTTACTCTTGTGTTATAGTTTCAGGGAGGGAAGAACATGTATTTTGCATTTGTTTCTATGATTCAGTCTATTTTTTTGCACTCTTGACTTGTATCTATGGCTTCGTTGTCCAACATCATGCTGGAAGGAAACCAAAAGTTCTCTGGGAAGAACTACAATACGTGGAAGCAACATATGTTGGCCATTTTTGAGTATAGGTGTTTGTCAGATATCGTTCTCGACAAGACAACCTAACCCACTGTTGTGGGTAAAGACTAGGACAAGTTTGATGGACAAGGCAGAGAAGCAGTGATACTGCTCAAGTTGTCCGTGACGGATGAGATGCTTCCTGAGGTTCAAACTGAGAAGAATTCCGCCACAATTTGGAAGCACTTGAAAGATGTGCATGAGACTTCAGACAAGGGCCGAGCCTTCTTCTTGAAGAACATGCTGTTTTCAATCACGATGAGTGAGGGTGCATCAATCATTACATGAGGACTTACTCAAGATCAAGGACATATGAGAATAGTTGGAGGCCATTGATCGAAAGATGGAAGAAGAGGACATGGTGGTAATCACGTTGAAAAGCTTACCATGTGTTTATGAGCACTTCATAGAGACCCTAAACATCACTGCTATGGATGTTGACTTGAAGTTTGGAGAGTTGTGTAATAAGCTCTTATATAGATGGAAGAAACAATTTGGTAGCAACAGTGAGATTGAGGGTTCAAAACATGCCTTTGCAACCAATGTCAAGGGCAAAAGAAAATGGGCAAAGAAGAATGGTCAGGGCAATGGTGAGGATTCAACCAAGGGCTCGAAGACCATCACCTGTCACTACTGTGGAAAGGCAGGACATATGAAGCATTGTAGGAAAAGGTTGGTAGATCAAAAATCCAACAAGGGAGGGCCTCAACAAAAGGTTCATGACGCAGAGCACACAAAAGAGGAGTCAACCTTCAATGCATTCATGGCCATGACACAAGCAGATCAGTCAAGGTCATTTGCTTGGTTCATCAATTCAGGGGCATCATGACACTTCACCAACAAGAAGGATTGGTTCATAGAGTATTCACCTTGTTCATCCAAGGATTTTGTGATCTTTGGTGGTGGGGAGGAGTATACTATAGTTGGCAGAGGAAATGCGCAGATTTCCTGTGGAGGGAAAATGCTCATGTTCCTCATTGTCTACTTTGTGCCAAGTATGGAGCTTAATCTGCTTTTAGTCAGTCGGATTATGAGGCACGACCCCCATCTAGATGTCAACTTTAGGAATCACAAATGCTACATAGTTGACAGGGAGACCAAGAAGACTAACGCTTGCTGTGGAGGATCACGGGATGTTTAGATTGGTGGATATTAGACAGGTCAAAGAGCATGCACTAGCAACTAAGAGTGCATTTGACATCAGTGCCTGTTGCGCACGCACACCAACCTCCCAATTTTCTTCTCTTAGCATCTCTCTAAGATAAGAAATTGGGCCCCCCTCCAATTCTCGCTACTAGGACCCTCACCCTCTTTCTGGCATACAAGCGGCTAAGCCTAAGTTTTCCTCTCACTCTCCCCGCCTTCTCATTTGCAACTTCTCTTCCAATCACTTCAACCTATCTCAGTCACAGTTCAACGAGTTCCCTCTTCCAACGCTGACACATAGCGTATCGACAAACGATCCTTCTTCCACCGTCGCGTTGGCACGACATTGATTTCTTTGCCTATACATAAGCCACCTCCCTGTGAACTTGGCTGATGCACCAACGTGCCTCCGCTAAACCTCACTGATGCATGTCTTTCTCACCAACGAAGTGCATGTTATCAATGTGGACACATTAGTAGTGTCCACACGATTATCTTCGCCACGCGCGCGCCTTCTATCGACTGGCTTCCTTCCAATTGCGCCGATGCATCACATGACGACGACGCTCCGTCCCTTTTGCTTCTTTACATTGCTTATCGACGAGGTTCACCTCTTCTTCACTGATGCACTACCTGTTGAAAAGTTTCCCTCTCCTGTTGCCAATGCGTTAGCAGAAACATGTCGACCCCTCATCGTTGCAAAACGCATCGAAGATGATCTTCTCCCTCTTGCCAACGTCGATCAGGTCAACATGGCCCACCTTCGTTTTGTGGCCTATTTCATCATCATCCCAACTCGGATCCTTATTGCTGTGCTCGTCGATCTATATCCATACATTCCTAATGAATAACCTCTCAACGCCTAATTAGATCGGTGGTCACTGATTTCATACTGTACCTGACCCACTTCATATTGCAGTCAAGTTTGTTGTGTCCCCATTGGCTTGTTTGCTTTGCGTTTCTTGATGTTGTGACTAAATTTTCGTTGTTAAAGCATCGCTTAGCATCAGATGGGTTAACCACAACACCTATTAGTCTTGCACTGGTTCTGAAACGCATTTTAAGAGAAATTTGTTCCTTTCAGCGCCTAGACAGTACAAAGCACACTGAACGTCAGTTGGCTGTTTTGGCAGATTTGTAATTTTGTGCGATTGATGCATCATTGCAACGCCAATGAACGATTTAAGAGTCTATATATCACATATGGCACTGGAACTGGCATAATTTAATTTGGGTGAAGCATCAACGAACGCAGAACCCAAACTTCCATTAAAAAATGCCTTTGAGCTCAATTTCACGGCGCCTTTCAAAGTGAAAATTTCATACCAAAACAAGTTAGTCATATGATTTTTGATATTACGATTCCAACGCAACTCACAGAATCGAAATTCGATGCCTGGAAGTGCCAAAACGATCGCCAGGAAGTTCTCGCCGAAACCAGTCTCTCAGCCGTGGCAACGATGAAATGTTCGAATGGCATACTAAATCATTTCGCTAGGAGTGCCTTTTCACGTACTTCGCAATGCATAAGACGACACTCCAATCCGACGTCATATGGGCAAGGTCTGAGTCTTTAACTCCCCCCAACAATGGTGTTCACTGTTAACATAGGTCCGTGTTCTTGGATTCTCGCCTCGACGCAAAATTGACCAGGGTAAAATGTTTGTGTTTTGTAAGTTACTTTAAAGTTTAATGTCCTAAATTTAAATATAAATCATTTGAATTTAAAATACCATTAAACTAATTATAAAATAGACAAATGTGTTATCAACAATTTTTTTTCTGGTTTTCTCACCTACCCTTTCCATCAAAGGCATGTTGATTGTTATATGCATAGGGTAAAACTTTTCACGTCATTATGGTTGAGGCCTTTGTTTCTAGTTTTCTTTCTTTCATCGAGATTGGGTTAATGTGAAGTGGGGGAAGAAGGTATGGATGGTAAGAATAAAACACTTTCAATTGCCTTTGAACCTGAACTTTAGGATGAGACATCCGTTGCTCATTAGCTGGGCGTAAGCACCAATTACGCCCAACGTAGAACTAACCCACGCACTCATACGATTTTGTTTTATTCAAGCCGACAACCATGAAATAATGAGAACGTCCTCAAGCCAACCGGAGGAGATAAAATGAAATGCTCCGCTACCAATCGGCAGAGTTAAGACAAAGTATGCCGATGAACATCGACAGGGTTGAGAACAAGTCCGCCGAATGGTCGTCGAAGGCAATGAAGCAATAATGCTGATGCTATCGGCAACCATAAGGGCGTTAGATCCGATGCATAATGGAGGCCATACGAGAAGCTAATTCAACCAACATGAAGGGCAAAGTTTCACAAAACAAGGGGCGGGTTTGCCACTGAGTCAACGCCAATTTGAAAAACGGGCAAGCCTTATTCTGGGCGGATTCATTGTTTAACTGTTACCCTGTTTTTTGCAAAACGACAAAGATTTCACACCTCTAACTGTTCAACAAACTCGAAAGTCCGGACAGGAAAAAACGTTTTCCATTGTATTGGATGCCGAGGAAGACTCTCTACCCACTTGGACGTTTTCTATTACGCATCTGCTCATACAACGTTACAAGAAACAAACCCACACGTCCAACTACGAATTTCAGGATAATTGCAGAATTTAGGGGTTTCAATTTTAATATATGAGGAGAGTAAGAGTCCTGCCGATGAAAAATAAATCCATGCAACCCGGACGTTCTATCCTCAGGCAATGTTGGCCCACACATCAATGGTTATCGATTTTTATCATTATTATAACTGGAAGAGTTGTGGGGAGAAATTTCACTGGCATAAATGAGACAAGTCGGGATTAAAGATAGATATACCAGCTAAGCCGTTCGATTGCAAGGTCATTTGGGATCGGTTCCAGAGGGTTTTCGATTTGACACAAAGGGAGAATAACAATGAAACTTATGGAAGAAGCAACACACACCAAACAACGATATATACCAAGGACGTTTGTCAAATCAACACGCAGGGCTCCCATCAATTTATGGACTTTGCAATTGGTACGTAGAACAAGTTGCACGCCTTTCCAAGCGAGATAGGGAGCAAACGAGAAAATCAGAGCCAATAAGAAGAACTGCTCCGAAGGTCATCGAAGATTTTGAGAAGAACTCCTCCGAAGATTTCGACAATTTTGAGAAGAACTTCTCCGAAGGTCATCGGGAATCTTGAAAGGAACCTCACCGATGGTCATCGCCGATCTTGAGAAGAACCTCGCCGCTTGTCATTGACGACCATGAGGGCATTGAATCTGATGCAAATGAAGAGGGCCTTTTATTAATCCTAATAATATCATCATAAGATTCACGAACATTTCGATGATGGGTTTTAAGGGAATCTTTCTCAAACCTGTGAACAATTTGGCAAATGGATAAAATTTGTCTTATGAAAATTGCAAAACTTGCATTGTGTATCGAACAATGCCACGGGAACTTCACGCTTCTCCAAATAATGATCTTCTCATGGATTGTGAAATAAGTGGTACACTTCACCAAACTTTTTGAATGCAGTAGAGGACATTTTGGCGAGGGGTGAATGCTAATTTCTTTAACAGATGCCAATGTCGTGGGCAATGTTTTTAAAGTTCCTTTTGAAACCCTATCAACAGATGAACCTATCTCTCAAATCCACCGAAGGGAATGCTCTTATATGCCCAGACAACTTCAAATTCATAATGACATTTGTTAGCCGCAAAGAGGAGGTATTGTACATCGTAAGGGAGAAATTACAAAAAAGTGATTATTTCTCTCTCCTTGATTATGAATGGAACATGTCAAACGAACATGATAGTAAACTTGACTTCTACTTGGGAGCTAATCTTGCCACGACTATAGCTGAACAATGGTCTTGAGGTGGTTCATTTTTTTTTATTATTGATGAGGATGACCCCATCTTGATGGATGGACCCAGAACATCACAAAAAAATCCAAGGTGGAGGAGTTGCATAGCAAAAGGAGTGGGTTAGAACGAACTTCTACTCAGTTGGAGAAGAACCTAACAAAATTTTATTCAAGACGTTGAGTTGCTAAAGGAGATTCGAAACAAAATTGATCTCGTGGAATCTTAAAATCAGTGAATTGGTGGGACAAGTTGCTTGACCTCACAGGTTATAAGAATAGTGTAACATCCCCATCCGGTACGACTCCTACGATGTATAACCAGTAAAAACACCCTTAAATTTTTTTTTTTTTTTTGTTTC
>JASDQU010946592.1:16907-29485 GCA_032191745.1 Picea mariana | reverse complement strand
TGTAGAGACCTTGGCGAATCTTACTAATCCTTCATATGCCAACTATAAATGTTTGGCAATATTTTCGTAAAAATATTCAAATTTCTAAGGATTTTATATAGTTTTTATAAAATTTTGGCGATTTTTAAGGTAAAATAATTTTATCCTATAGAATTTGGGCGAATCATTTTTAAAATAGCGAATCTCATTTTTGTAAAAACCATGGAAAATTAGCCCAGGAGCGAAATTTAGCCCCTAAAATCATCCATGCCATTAACTCCATCAAAACCTAAAAAACTGTCTTTCGTAAATCGGCCATAACTTTTGACTCGAGTGTTTGTTTTGCGCATTCTTTATACCATTGGAAAGGTCTTTTCCTGCTCTACAACCTCCAAGTTATATGATTTGAGAAATTCCTAACCTGTGGTATACTTTTTTTTGGATTAGGATCTGACACCTTATTAACAGCCTTGGAGAACACCACACCTCAACCGCGAGCAGAGGAACCATGAATCGAACTCAGGGAAGTTTATACGAAGTCTTGATTACTTATATTTCAGCTTTATGGGTTCAAATGCTTGTTTTAATAGTTTATTTAAGTATCTCTCTGAGACCACTCATCTGCAATATGTTGAATGGTGCCAGGYACTGATGTCGAGAGGAGGACGCACTCAACATCCTTACAATGTGATCTACATCCAAGGACAATGGAGCATTAAGGACAACATCAATTGTCGTAGCAGTGATAGAGGAGCAACAAAGAAAATCTTAGGCAAATGGATGAAGAGGAGATCTAGAAACTCCATGGTGATAGACTGTCAAACTCGGATGATGAAGATGTTCCCATGCCCAAGCCAGTCTTCATGATGCACGAGGCAAATATGGTCAAAATCCATGACGACCCACCAATGCTAGGAGACAAATTCAAAATGTAACGTTGTCTTTGTTACTCATCATCACAAAGAGGATAAGGACAAACATTGGAAGACGAAAGGTTATGGACCTCATTAAATACTAAAATTGTACCCAAAGGGGAGGGCTTTTGGCTCTTCAAACATTGTACACTTTTGAACTATTTTGGGAATACAGTGTCAACTAAAATTGGAGAGCTTTCCTTAGAATTTTCATGTACTATTGCTGAAACTGTTACTACAGAGAAGCCCTCAGGGCCAACTTTTGACAGAGAGAAGGACTCGCATGTGTTGCTGCGAACTATTTCAAGAAGAATGTTTGGTGTTCACATGGGCTGTAAGAGCATGTTTGTTTATGGACTATTCTAACGCAATATATGTTTTCTTGCAGTCTTGTTACTCTTTCTTATATTACATGTCCCGGGCGAATGAGTTGCCAATGCATGTGATATAGTGATTTGACTATTTTGGTTATATATTCATGTGCATGTGTTATCTGACTTTATTTCTTCATTTTAGCTATTTGGGTGAAGCTATTGGTAGAGTTAGTTTCATGTCACAGCTCATTCACTTACGTTAATTCACTCCTAGCTAGGATAGGGTAGATTAGAAGTAGATTAGATACCTGCATTGACATAGTCTTCATCTACATCTTTTGTTTTCATAAAGATCCATCATTCACCTTCATCGATGGACCTGGCTGTAGCGGGTAAAATCAAACCAACAATGGCTGCTGGGCCAGAATCCGGATGGGTTCTCTATTCCAAACGGTGAGAGGTCTAATTGGGACTTCTTACTGGGGGTAACCCCTTACTGTTGTCGGGCGAATTTAGACCCGTCAACAGTACCCTATGGCATCAGAGGTATGGGCACCTCAACTTGAACTACATGTCTCAGTTGGCACGAGAGAAGCTGGTAGATGGGCTTCCGGATATTCTGCAGAAGATCCAGGAAGTTTGCGGAGTTTGCCAGGCATGGAAGCAACATAGAACGCCATTTGATGAAGGAAAAGCTTGGAGAGTGTAGAGAGTCATTCAGCTGGTTCATGCAAACATATGTGGACCAATGAACACTGCATCAATCACCAGTGCCAGGTATTTCCCTTGGTTTGTTGATGATTTCAGTAGGAAAATGTGGGTGTATTTTCTGAAATTAAAATCTAAGTGTTTAATGAATTTCAAAAGTTCAAAGCATCAGTAGAGAAAGAGTTAGGTTGTCATATTTCTACCCTTAGATCTAATAATAGTGGGGAATTCTGCTCAAAAGAATTCAATAACTTTTGTGCTAAACATGGGATCCAAAGACAATATACTACACCCTACATTCCACAACATAATGGAGTGGTTGAGAGGCGAAACCGTACTATCACATAGATGGCTAGGTGTATGTTGTAGAACAAGTCTGTTCCAAATAGGTTTTGGGCCGAGGCAGTGTTCATAGCAGTATACTTGCTGACTAGATCTTCCACGATGGTGGTGAAGTAGAAGACCCTAGAGGAAGCATGGTTTGGAAGAAAGCCCAAAGTAAGTCATCTTAAAGTCTTTGGTTCAATTTCCTACACTTGGATTCCAATTGAGAAGAGAACCAAGTTAGATCCAAAGAGCAAGAAGTTGATGTTTACAGAGTACAACGACACTCATAAGGCTTACAGGTTGGTTGATACTAACACTGATAAGGTGAGCTTCAGTAGAGCTGTTGTTGTTGATGAGGAGGTTGGACCTTTCCAAACTTCTAAGTTCTGAATTACTGAGAAGCCAAAAGTGTATGAGGATTCAGGTGTCAAGCTTCATGCAGCTCCACCTAAAGGGGGGAAGATTCCAAGCATGAGGAGTCTCCTAGACCAGTAATTTTTGATCCAGATACAGGTGACCAAAATCATGGTGGAAATAATGACTTGGATGAGGAAAATCCCAAGAAGAGACCCTAGTGGTGGCACAAGACCATTGGAGATGTTCGAATAGGCGAAATGATCGAGGGATGATCATCGAGAGGAAAGAGAAAATAGACAACAAACACAATCAACTTTGCTCTTATGGCCAATATTCAGGAAATATATGAGCCACAAATGTTCGAGGAAGCACAAGAGAGACCTAAATGGGAAAAGGCCATGGCAACCAAACATGAGAGTTTGATGAAAAATCAGACTTGAGATCTCACACCACTTCCATCAGGGAATGGAAGAAACCCATTGGTTGCAAATGGGTGTACAAGGGAAAGTACAAGGAAGATGGTACACTTGAGAAGTACAAAGTACGACTGGTTGCAAAAGGGTTCTCTCAACGAGAGGGCATTGATTATGAGGAGACCTTTTCTCCTACAACAAAGATGAGCACCATTTGTCTTGTTCTAGCCATGGCAACACAGAATGGCTAGAAGGTCCATCAAAGGGACATGAAGAGCACATTCCTCAATGGAGATCTAGAGGAAGAGATATACATGTATCAATCGTAGGGTTTTCAAGTTTCAAGGAAGGAGCATCTGGTTAGTAGACTGAAGAAGGCTCCATATGGTTTGAAACATGCACCTAGGTCATGGTGCATCAAGATTGACAGGTATTTGCATGAACAGGGGTTCCAGCAGAGTCCTTCAGATTCCAACATGTATGTCAAAAGAGTTGGTAATGATATCATCCTTTTGGTTATATATGTAGATGATATCATTATTATAAGTAGTGAGGCAAGTGCAATAACACAAATCAAATTCGATATGAGCAGTGTTTTGCGGGGACACGTCCCCTAGGGTGGGGGTCGCACCCCCCACGTTTCCCATGTTCCCCCTCCCGAAAGGGGGACTCATGGTTGTCCCCCCAATATTTTTTGCCTAACAAGGCTTAAAAAACAAAAATTAAAATCCAACATCCAACATTTTGCTATTTGCTTGTTATCTGAGATTGCTAGTTCCTTCACATGAGAGAGGAATTGGTCCACATATAGCTTCATCCATTCTATTAAGAGGAATAGACTTGCCTTTAAGAGAGCAAAGAAGCTAGTTGCAGTGCACAGTACCCTACGTCTTGCGCATAGGAAGACATTGGAATATCGGAGGGGACTGGCGACACAATGGGATGTGGATCCAGAGGATGGTGCACAGATAGATGTGGAGGATGAACCAGATAAGCTGCAACATAGTTTGGTTGGTGTGCCATTGGTTACTCATGAGAGTGACTTTGACCCAACGACAAATAATGACATTCCCTTTGATAGTCTTGATGACTTCATGTAGGGGATGGATGTAGAGGACCGGTCAATGAGATTGACTCTACGATGGTCATTTTTAAAATTATTTTCAATGTTCATTGTTTTTTCTGTTTTAACTTTTGAGTCTTGACTCTAGATATTGATGACTTCAGACCTTGACTCATCACTCTTTACTATTTTTGGGTTTGAGTAATTCCAATTTACTATTTCAGACTTTAGTATCTACTATTTTACTTAGTACTAATTAATTAGATTCTAGAATGTTGAATGATGAATTTAAGTCAATGTATTAATATTTTACTATTTCTGTTTCAACTTTCATTTATGATTTATGAATCAATGTATTTCATTATTGAATTTGAATTTGAATTTGGAATCATGTTTAATAGTTTATATCATTTACAAATTTGAATTTTCAATTTATTAATTTAGTAGAGTTACCTCAGTTGCACTAGGCAGGACTGACGATGATCTGCAAAGATTGAACAAGTCATTTGTTCAAAATCAGAGTTCAAAAGTCCAGCCAGGCCATATGGCCCCTTCAATTTTTCTTCTTCTTCTTCTTCTTTTATGCATGATCCATACTCCCTTGGGGGGAATTGTAATAAAATGAGTTAGCATGATGCCTTTCTTATGTAAAAGGCTTAACCCCCTAAGACTTGATCATTGATGCATACTCTAGAGTGTTTCTTTTTTTAACTTGTTAATTATATCTTGCTCTTCAACGAGTTATAATTTCTAAGTTTTTTCGCTCACTACCTCCAAAGCTGGAGTGTGTACTAATTGTTAGGCCTTAGTGTGTGTTGTCTGAGTCTAGTGTCTAATGTATCGTTTGTATAGAGTCTTATGGACATGCATTAGGTCCCTCTAGTTGTTTTTAATTATTTTAATAAGTCATAAAATTTCCTGTAAAACGAGATTTTTACCTTGTAATTTGATGTAATAATAAAAAAGTGGTGCTAAGAGGTGTTATATGCCTTGGGGGTATTCGTTCTCTCACCCAAAATACCCCTTATACCCTTGTACCCCCTTTTCGAAAGAAATTATTGATTTTTTCTCATAAAAAAATCAATTTTACTCTAAAAAGGTGAATAAAAGACAAATAAATCAGCATCCCTATTATTAAGGAAACATGTCGGAATCATGTTTCTAGCTTGTCTTCAGTCCACTGAGCTTCACTAGCTGTTAGTGGCACTTGAGGGCGAGTTAGGGGAGTTAGTGGGAGTTGAAGAGGAGTTATGTGGCAAGATAGCTTGAGTTGGAGGAGTTTCTAAGGATGAGGTGTGCCCTCCCTCTCAAGAGGTGGCACACCCAAGGAGAGATGCGGCTACCTCTTGAGAGGTGGCGCCCTCTCTCACCTCCTCTCTTGTTGTGGTGGCATTCAATAGAGTTACCAAGTATGGTGGCATCAATCCAACCTCACACTTAGCCATTTTGCTTTGGGATGTGCGCCCTCCCTCCTTGGGAAGTGCACCCCTCTTGCTACATATTGAAGCTCCCTCTTCACTCTTTGGTTAATGAGAATTTGGGAGAAGCTTGTTGTTGTGATATCATTGCAATACTATTTCATTAGAATAAAAAGGCTTTGGAGGTCAAAGGTGGCTTGTGCTATTGTGTGAATGATCATTGTCATGTTTTTCAATCTTATGAGGTGATGTTGTTTTAATTTCTTGCTATTCTAATTACTAGCATTGGCCTTTCAAAGGGTGTTGTCACCCACTAGGATAGAATAATTAAGCTTGTTTTCTTTTTCAATCCTATTGTTTGTCTATTTGAGAGGTTTTGATGTGCATGCAGGTTTCGGTTAACTAACATGCCCTTCGAGTTTTTCTTGTAGGTGACACCAAGAGGTTAACAATTTTTTGCAAGTGTTTGAAGCATACAGGATCTCATTTGCTAGAAGAGGTGGCTGAGCTAGTTTGCATCTTCCACAACTCCAAGATTCTAATGACATAGTTCCTCATCATTCCACCGGGAGACCCCATTGCCCAAGGGTTCCAAGCTATCAAGTTTATCTCTCTCTTTTTCACAAAATTCTAAATTTCTTTGGTTACTTCTCTTGCATGCATAAGTAAATCTTAGTTTTAAAGTTTTATATGCTAAAGTAGATTTCACTTCTGCATGCATGCATGCTAGATCCAATTTACATTTAAAGTTTCATATTTCTAAGTAGATCTAGCATAAAAAAGTCTTCATTTAGCAAGTATTTCATTCTAAATCTTAATGCTAAGAGGTAGTTTCAATTATAAGAGCTTTCAAGTAAATATTTGACAATCTTAGTGCCATTTTGTTTGCTGTTTTGGGACAGCAAAAAAAATTCACGAAGAAAGCTTGCTTTCTTGGCCTTTTTTTAACTTAGTTCAGAGCTTTTCACTTGGATAATTTTGTACAACATCTAACATATTTTTGCAGTCTGTCCCAAAGCATTTTGAGCAACTTTCTTCCACTTTAGCTTGCTGATTTTTGCGGGTTAATGAACAGCCAAGCGGAAACTCTACCCGAATGTCAAAGACTTGGAGCATCCGGGACCACCCAAAGCATCTAATTTTCTTCCAATCAATGTTTTCCACAATAAATTTGTAAGTTTGTTGGCCTTGAGTTATAAGAGGACCACAAACATTCTTCCAAAGATTTGTAACTGAAAAGAAAGAGTGGGATTACCCACTAGGCCTGCCATCCCCCCAGCCCCTGGGGGGAACTGTCTCTTTTACTTGCTCTTTTGTTTTTGCAAAGTTAAAATAAACCCAAGCTTCGGAAAACATTAGTTTAATTTCAATTTCTAGATTAGATTAGTTTAGATTTCAATTTTGCATTTTATTTTCTTTTTGCAAAATAAAGAACCTTCCCCCTCAGCGCCTTAGTATGCTCTTGACTCTTGCGAGCTTTGCTTGATCTGGGGTGCAATAAAAAACGGAGCTGAGTATTGCGGAGTAGTTTAACCAGGATAATCCTTTTTCCATTATTGCTTAAAGGGACCAATACTTGTGGGATTGTATGTGACTTCAGGAGGAACCTTAAGACCTAGTCTCCTCATTGGAAGTCCTACAGTTTTGTGGGTACCCATTTGAGGGATAACTGGTAAGGGGGCAAATTATATATTAGATTTTATTTTGTTTCACACTTACAATCTTGCAACATCAATCCACTTCACTGAATTAACCCACTAATTCAAGTAAGGGGGCAACATCAATCCACTTCACTGAATTAACCCACTAATTCAAGTAAGGGGGCAACATCAATCCACTTCACTGAATTAACCCACTAATTCAAGCAATCACCCTTAATTAATAAAATCTACCAAGAACACTTGCAACACATCTCGCAACAACTTTTTACATTATTGGCGCTGATCTGTTCATTTCAATTTTGCTCTTTTATCAAGTGCTTTCATTTCCTTTTCAAGTAATCACATTTACTTTCAAGTATTATCATTTTGTTGCTATCTTTTTCCTTGAAGTATTTTAGTTACTTGATATTGTTGATATAAGAAATTGTATTATTGCCATATGTTGCTAGAATAAATTGCTATTGCTTTTGATGTCATTTAACTCCTATATTTATATCGTGTTTAGTTTTAACTCAAGCCTTAAATTCTTTTCTTAGGGACTAGCCCCCTGGCTTCGTTAGGAGTTAGCCTAGACAGAGGAGTCGAGTGTCAGGTGACAACTACCCGATTAGAGACTTGCCTCCAAGGCCACACCCAGTGGATTGAAGATTTCTTCCACGTGACCCGAGGTGTGGATTAGGCGGCAACATTTTTTGGCACCGTTGCCGGGGATAAATCTTTCTATTCCCGGAATACGACTTTTGTTTTCCTTTTTTGTTTTTTGCTTTGTTTGATGCTTCTTGTTTATTAGAAATAGACTTGATCATTTGGCAACTCCACTTCATAAATAATTTGACAAAGTATTCTACAAGAAGAAACTCACCAGGTTTCCTTAGCATAGCCTTTCCCATTCTAGGCTGCCTTTAGCTTCTTTATAATCTGGAGGCTCAAAAGAGTTTTGAAGGTTAGCTCATATTAGGTAGCTCACCCAAGTGACCATCCTCATAAGTGCTATACCATCACTTAGATCTTTTTTTTCCCCTCCTTCTCTTTGAGTTATCTCCTGTCGATTTGAGCTATTTCTAACATCCTCTTGTCTGAAAAATTCATGAGAATGATGCCAAGAGGTGATCCCCACCTCTTGTTGATTTGCCCCATCCATTGAACTTGTATTTCCAACCATATCCTCTTCATTTTCAGTAACTTTAGATCTGATTTCTTCTGGAACAACTCTGCGCTTTCATCAACTTCTACATCATAGCTAAGACACACTATATTAGTTTGAATATCAACCATCCTATAATCTTTATGGTTGTAATTGTACCTTGTGAGCAAGATTTTCTGGGATTTTGCATCATGTTTGGTTCATTTGTTTCTTTAGGAACCCATGCATATACCACTGGACCAAAGACTTTGAGATGACTTACTTGAGCTTTTCATTAAGTCGTGGAGTCTTCTTGTGGACCACTTTTGTTGGAGATTGGTTGAGAAGATACATTGACATGTGTAATGCTTCCAACCAATACTTGTAAGGAATATAGTTGTTCTCTTTGATACATGTGGCCATCTCCATATCTCCTCTCTACCACTCCATTTTATTGTGGAGTGTAGGGGGTGGTGTACCATCTCTGAATGCCTTCTAGAAATCAAGAAAAGCTTCGAGAAAAATTCTCCTCCATTATTTGATGTGAGAACTTTAATGCTCTTCTTGGATTGGTTTTCTACTAAGCCTTGAACTTCTTGAACTCATTAAACACATCTAATTTCAACCTCTAAAAATACACCCACACCTTCCTGGAAAAGTCATCTACAAACAACAGAAAATACTTGGAACTGGAGAATGATGCCATCTTCATAGCCTTACAAATGTCACCATGGATCCATTGAAGAACTTCCTTTGCTGTCCAAGCTTCCCCTTCGTGAAACAAAGTCCTGTGTTGCTTACTAACTTGACATGCTCCAAAAATTCCTTTCTCATTTTGTGTATCTAGTAGGCCATCAACCAAACTTTCTTTAGCCAAAAAAGAAATGGATCTCAAATTCAAATGCTCATACCTTTGATGCCAAAGCTCACTGCTATTTTGACTACTCTTCGCCATCAAAGCATACTATTTCAGCTCCTTTGCATCAACCAACCTAAAAATCCCATGCTCTTCAATACCAAGAGCAAGTGTATTCATATTGATTTTATCCACATAGTAACATTTGTGATTGCTAAAAATCACCTGTAAGTGGGAGTTGTGCTTCATAATTTCACTATAGTAAGGGTCATTGATTGGAAGTAGACACTCAATTGGAGGAGGACCTCTCTTTTACATCCCATCCTTTGTTTAAGGCAGTGCACTAAATAACCCTTCTTGTGTCTATGGTCACTGCTATTCAACAACCCTCTTAACACAAAGGCCATGATTTTTCTTTAATCTATTCCATGCATCCAAGGGGAACAAATTTGGCTGTCATCACAATAACTTGAACATTCATCATTTTCAGCTGAGCTAGAAAACTTTCAAAATAATTGGATAAATTATTATAACTTGTGGCAAAATTGCAAATCAATTGTTATTTATAATTTCTATTTCTAATAATTATTGTCTAGAAGCCATTTTATCCCTTGACATGCTAAATTTACAGGATGTTAATGTCTGACTTTACATAATCCTTGGGATTGGTGTAATCTCCTAATTAAGTAAAAAGCAATCTTCAGATGCACTCTCATCAACAAAAGGAAAATATAAAGTAGCAGTTGCATCAACTTGTGAAATTGTTTGGCTCCACAAAATAATGAGTGATTGGAAGTTGTGATAAATGCAACCAAGATCGTTGCAGTGTGGCAATCAAAGTACAATAATGATGACAAAGAACCCACTTTTCCAATCACTAACAAAACGTATATAGTGCATCACCACTACATGAGGGAACAAGTGTAGATAAAATAATTTTATTAATGTCCAACAAGTGACCACAAACGTAGGTCAAAGGGACTAACAAGTACAACCTAGTGTAAATACAATGTGGGGATCCAAAAGCGTCTCCTAGATCAATAGTGAAAGTGTAGAATAAAGAGAACAATGTTTTGTAGAGCACATGACCGAGTTCACTAAAAGGACTCAACAAAGAAAAGTTTGAAAAGTGGTATTAGCCATTAGGTATTAAAGTGTTTGGACAAAGTAGTCAAAATTGCAACACTATAATAAAAAAATGCCATTATTGTAATAAAGCCATGATTAGGTGAGTTGTTTCTTGTAATGTACCTAGGGAGGATAATATGGGGTACCTGAGGAGGTACCCAAGGGGATAATGAAGTAATGTGGCCATAATAATGGAATAGGTTCATTATGTAATTAAAAGGAAATAATATAATAATAAGGGGTGGTTGGCATAGCCCTTCAAAATACTTATGAGAGTATAAATACACACAAGTATCATTGTATTGGTGTGTTGGATTGTATTGTTTTGCAGCAAGCATGGCTTGTGGAGTGATTCCTTCCATAAGGAGTATGGTGTTACCCTACCTTAAGGGTTCTTCTTGTTGGAAGATTGGTTGTTGTCATTGATGTCAACCCTAGTCATGGGTTTTGGACCGCAAGATTGATGAAGGTATTTGGACATGAAGGACAATGCACATGCAAATACAACACCCATGGATGGATAGTATACATCATGTTGTTTCCAGTGGTATGTGACACGTCACGTGGATCCTCATGGTTGAGGAGAAATTAATTTTTGAAGATGACAAAGTGAATTGAAGAAGGAAGTACATGTAGGCCCTGAAGATAATTAAAGAAAAGAACTACAAAATAAGAAAGTGTCAGGTCGGCCCTAATGTTAAAAGGAAGTGACATAAATGGTATAAATAAATATCATTATACATTCATTTTACACACAAGTCGAATTTCAGAGGAAATCAGAAGTAAAGAAGGCCAGATTTCAAGGGAGGATGAAGTCTTTTGGTGATGTGTTCTAAGGTATGTTATTTTCAGGTCATCTTACCATTTTCGCTATAACTTTTTTTTCTAGAACAATTCAGATGGTGAAATTGCTATGGTATTGAGAAGACATATCAAGGTACCTGTGGTAAAAGTTTCAGCTCTTGATTCACTATAATTATGGAGATACACTCTGTGGAAGATAGGGTTTTTGACTAGTCTTGAAGCTAGTCAATAAACAGGTTTTCCGGGTAAAATAGTCATAACTTCTTCATAGAGAATCCAAATGAAGTGGGACAAATTGCATTGGAAAGAGTACGGACTGTAGTTTCTTGTGTGTGAGCTTCAGAATCTGATGTTAAATATTGAGTGCGGGGCATTCTGTACAAGTTCGGTCTCCTGAATAAACCAGAATTGAACAAAGTCTACCATTCTCTCTATAACTTGTTTTTGGGTGGAAGGAAGGGGCAAGGATGGAGAGTTAAATCCTCTCTTGATATTGGAGTACTGTATATTCCTCTTGGAGGTTTATCCCTCCCTTTACATTTGGAAGCTCTAGCTACCTTTGGAAGTCATTACTTCCCTTGAACAATAACTATTTATTATTTATCATATATTGTGCATGGTGTATTGTGGTGTATTGGTGTAACTCTTATACTATTGTTCATTTCTCATTGGATATAGTTGAATTGTTTAAGTATAAGTTGAAAAAGGTTTTAAATTGTACTTGACACTGATTCACCCCCCTCTCAGTATCAACACTTCTCTCTATATTCTTGTGTTGTTCGTAGTGAATGTTTTGGTTATCTTTGGAGTTTAAGGGTTTATTTATGAAGTTTTATGGTTTATTCTCTCTTATATCTATCAAAGTTTACTACAAGTGGTGTTAGAGCTCTTTCTTGGTCACGAAGTGGGATAGTTTTTCTCTTTTTGCAGATTTTTGATGGAAAAGGAGGATGGCTGCATTCAAACGATTTTTGAAACTTTTTGTGTAGAATTTAAAGAAACCAACCATAGATCTGAATTCGTCTTGAAAAAATACCCAGTTTCAAAAAAAAAAAAATCATCCACAATGAAATTCAGGAAGTGGAGATATCGTTGATTGAAAATCAACATTTTTTAGGGTTTTTCTGGTGACGACCACCAATTTCGTAGATTGGGTATCTTTTGACAGAGTGCATAGATTTTAGTGAAACTAGTGCCAATAGATCTAGAGAAGTCGCGGCATTTCATAATTGGGGTCATAATAGCCAATCCGAGAAGTATAACAAAAGTTATGATCATTTTACCTTTTCGGCCTCAAACCCTAACTACATAAAGGAGCTCCATTGCAAAGTAAGTGATTCTCTTTGAAACCCTAGTTCTATTTTTGGGTTTTGAAGCGAAATGTATTTTACAGGAAAAGATGGTCCTAGTATTGAAGAATTTATCAATTGGATGAAATTGGAATTTCCCACAAATTGGAGATCCAAATTCGGTTATTATCTAGAGGGATGATGCTGTAGCATGGGGGCACTTA
>JASDQU010946592.1:6139-16807 GCA_032191745.1 Picea mariana | reverse complement strand
ACATTTCCCCTAGCAAAACTGTTAAGAATTGAGCACAAGCAAGACGAGACAAGAATTGGCAGAAAAGGCTTTAAGCCATTATATTGCACATTGAATTCATCTCATGATGTGAATTTATAGTACATAGATAGGACCACTTCTAGATCTAGATCTAGATCTCATTGACAACTCATCAATGGATCATGACAACACCTCATGAATAGATGAGGTTTACAAGTCATATCAATGTGGTCTCGGACTTCGTGATTGTCTAGGGACTCACAGTCACAAAAACTGAAATGAGGCTCTTTCACATACATGCAAATGTATTTGGCTTGTATGGTTCTCTAATAAAACAGCTCATTATTTCTTCTTTTTATCTCTGTACGAGAGTGAATGATAAATTCTGAGAGAGTTTCCCCTTCCTGTTTAACATCAATTTCTCTTTACAATTATTTCTCTTGTATTTAGTCTCACTCTTTTCGGAAATCTAGGAGCAAACTGTGATAAGCTGGCCTCTCAAGGTGGTAAAAAGCAATGGAGTTCTCCCTGCATGCTGCAACTTCCGGGCTGTGTTCAAGTCGTGCAACTATAGAAACATTGAATTGTGGCCTTAATTGGCATGAGTCACCCACTAACCTTTAGATTAACTCTTGTTTGACTTTTTACATGGACAGTAGTTTCCATTAAACTTTATCTATTGTTCAGAAACTGTTCTTCTTCTGCAGCAGCACACAACTTCAGCAGATCCACACAGCCTTGAAATATGTGCACAGGTTGATTGCTGTTGGGATGAAGGTGCATCAGTTTAGAAGCTTCTATTGGAGGTGCATGAGCTTCATAGGCATTTAGTGAATGTAGTGCATGCATGCTATCTTTTTTTAGGTGCTATTTTTATCTTTAGAAGGTGCTGTTCAAAATTTAGGAAAGCACATGGCATGGGGAGTTCCAGATTTAGCTTAGGTACTTCTTTTCCAGATTTAGACAAGTGCTTACCCCTGGGTTGATAAGGCGCTATGCTATTCTAGGAAGGCACATGTATGAGAGAGATTCTCATGCATCTCTCTCTGCATGCTTACAGATTTCTTTCAATAGCCTAGGCACACTGTTCTAGATTAGGTTTAGCTCATGCATGAAGGCGAGTTAGGGTTAAGGTTTCTTCTCTTAAACCTCAGTGCCTCACTGGGGGTGTATCCATACATTGTAAACCCTAGCCTATTATTCTTCTATAAAATATAGGCAGGGTGCACCACTGGATGGCAGAAACAGAGTTTCAAGGTTGTTGCACTGTAATTCTTTCTTTCAGAGTTAATAGAGTGATGTGACTGGTTGCTGCAGACTTTGCGTTTTACTGTTCATATTTTCAGACTTATGTGTTTGTAGATCTAGTATTCTTTTATCTGCTGTTTTGATATGTTTATTAGTGTTCAGATTCCTAGATTTGGGTTTCAGNAGGTTGTTGCACTGTAATTCTTTCTTTCAGAGTTAATAGAGTGATGTGACTGGTTGCTGCAGACTTTGCGTTTTACTGTTCATATTTTCAGACTTATGTGT
This sequence comes from Picea mariana, assembly GCA_032191745.1. Lineage (NCBI taxonomy): Eukaryota > Viridiplantae > Streptophyta > Pinopsida > Pinales > Pinaceae > Picea > Picea mariana. Next base: position 15,274 of record JASDQU010946592.1, on the reverse strand, counting down.
TTGTAGATCTAGTATTCTTTTATCTGCTGTTTTGATATGTTTATTAGTGTGCAGATTCCTAGATTTGGGTTTCAGTTTTAGGAGTGCAGATCCACTTACCATGTGCTGAAAATTTTAGCAGTTTTAGGTGATATTGTTGCATGCAAACATACTTGATTAACTTTTATTGTGTAAAATTTCATCTTGATTTTATTTATTTATTGAGATACTAAAGCAAACAAAAATTTACAGGCAATGATGAAAGATCAGTATGCAAATTATGTTGTACAGAAGGTTTTAGAAATTTGCAATGATCAACAACGTGAATTGATTCTTTCTCGAATTAAAGTGCACTTGAGTGCTTTGAAGAAGTATACTTACGGGAAACATATCGTTGCCCGTGTTGAGAAGCTTGTTACAGCTGGAGGTATGTAAAACTAAAATTTTCCTTTGCTACTATTCTTTCCAAAATGTATACTGATAGGTGTATTGCTTGCAGAGAAACGGGTTGGAACAAAATATATGTATCTATCATAATATTTTTGGATACATCAGTGAGGATTTGTACAGCTGAGGATGTTGGGTTTATAATATTTAAGATGGCATTCCTTGTTATAAGGTGTTGCCATCCTTCCATTTATTTTTACTTTCTTCAAAAGAGGATAGTACAAACTAGTGTATATGCTTACAGTCAAAAAATCTTTGCATGTTCTGTTGTAAATTCTGTAAGTTGTATGATTGTGGGAATTAGAATTTCTCTTCATATTTGAGTCAGATGAGGCTCCATCCCCAGCAAATATGACCACTAACAAAAAGTTCTGGGTGGTCTGCGAGTCTTAATATTTGTGGTGGAAGACTCGGTGTCTTGCAATGATGGTCCTATTAGAAAAGACTGTAAGATGAGGTCTTTATAAAATTACTGTCGATATGTTCATCATTCCATTCAATTGGAAATGGTCATTGCTCCAGGGGCCATGTATTTGGCAACAGGTTTTGCAATTTATCTTAAGCTCTGGCTGAACTATATTATTTCTGTATTGATTGAATCCTCTGAATTTCAGCCTCTTCCCAATAATTGATGATGATGATGATGATGATGATGTTTTTATGATGGAATAACTTGGAGATGAAATTTTAGAGTCCTGTTTGCTTTGAATGCTAGATCTAATGTCTTTTGTCAGCTGGACAGTCCAAGAAAGTGATTTTCATTCTCTACTTTATTCTCACAAATTTTACAATGAAATTGAGACCAAACTAACGACTGTATTAAAGAAAGAAGCTAGTAAAACTCATTATGATGTATTATTTTATAAATAAAAGAAGAAACAAAGAAAATGCGTTCCACTTTTAATTATTGGAATATTTGAAATAAAAAATAAAACAATTTTTTTCCAAGGAAAACCTTGGGGGGAAATGCAAAGGTCCCGCTTTCCTCCCATTTGTGGATGACATCCCTAATAAACCAGTCGTCATAAACATTGGTTCTGATAACTATGGTTATGTTTTATTCGATTGGTTCTGATAACTATGAGTTTGATCTCTTGTGGTTTTCTTTTGTTCTATTTTTTCCCCTTGAATCAACATGCTAGTGGCGGATCACGAAATTCTGAAGTTTATTCACTGCTAATCATTATACCGTTAAAAGGTTAAAGTGGTGGCTTCAAACTAAAATGAGAGTGCACTTTTCTCCTCCCTTCCTGAATTGGGTAGTGATATAAGGTTAAAGTGGTGGCTTCAAACTAAAATGAGAGTGCACTTTTCTCCTCCCTTCCTGAATTGGGTAGTGATATATATTTTTTTATTTTCCTAGAGGATATGTTGAAGTTGCAAATTAGTGACCTCATGTCTATCAAGTTCAATTAGGGAAAGGTTACTAGTATTGACAGAGTTAAATGGAAATGTATATAAAAATTTCCATTGAGCAAGCACTATAAAATTGGCTAGAGTAAGTTCTGCATATATAACAAAATGCTTGCAATGGCAAGTAGAGGTTATTAAATTGAAGATTTTGGAAAAGGAAAGGTCAACAAGAATTAGAATTCTTCCAAGACATCCTCTTCTCTGTTGAACTATTCTTTGTTCATTGTTGTAGCAAAGATATAACAATGGTATTTAAAATGTTTTGGGTGTGAAAGGTATGTTATATTGTTTATTATTATTATTATATATTTCATTTTTCTGCCTTACTATGTAGAAATGATATATCAAGAATATATACACATTTTGATCTGCTAAGAAAATTGGTGATATATTCTTGAGAAGTGGGACTTTTATACTGTCCTATGATAGGTTAATGAGTAGTTAAGAATAATCAAGAGAAGGGGTTGTTATACCATGTACTTTAACATTGCAAGTTCCTCTAGGCTGAGGTGTATTCCAACGATCAAATTGATAATCAACATATTCCATGTTTTATAATCATTTTGTAACAAAACAGACATTAAACTATGCTTAACCATGGCACCCACATTTGTCCTAGTTGTATTGTAAAGCAAGCAGGAACCTAAAGGATCAAATGGAATGAGATAAAGACAAGTAAATCCCTAATTGAATTAGGGTCAGACCACCCTAATTCAATTTTTTGCAAAATGGTGTAGCGACAAATTTTGTGATATTGGAAATGATTAGATTCCATACTTGAACTTTTTTTTTCAATATAACAAGATCTTTACTTATCTTCTCATGTTGATTTTGCCTTTGGCTATCTTGATGCATAATACAACCACCTTTATAGTTTGGATGATGATAAGGTGTCTTTGTTGCTTGACTTTCCTTAATTGTACTTGTAGCTTTTTCTTGATTTATTTTTGGGTTTTTGTTTTCTTCATGCACTGACAGTACATTGTTGATCAATAAATTTTTATTAGTAAGTACACTTGGAGTTTACATTGTTTGTACTCCAACATCTGACGTTTTCTCGACTTTGGACTTATATTTGTTCCCTTCTCTACAACTTGGATTTTTACAGCTTACGACTTCTTTATTTCGATGAGATCAATTAATGTTTCCTTATCAATCAATAATTTCTTGTTGATAAGTTGCTTTAACATTTCTTGTTGCAATTGCTTCTCACCTTTTAACTTCTTAGATTGGGTGATCAAGTTCTGACTATGATTCTCGAGGCAAGAAATTTATTTATTTTTATTGGTGATAACTTGGTGTTTTATTTATTGTTTATATCCTTTCCTACAAGTGTTCCTTTAATACTAAATAATGCAAAAACACGTTTTTAAAAAGTTTTAGGAAATTTTTCTTTTGTTTTTTCAATTTTTATNGAGGCAAGAAATTTATTTATTTTTATTGGTGATAACTTGGTGTTTTATTTATTGTTTATATCCTTTCCTACAAGTGTTCCTTTAATACTAAATAATGCAAAAACACGTTTTTAAAAAGTTTTAGGAAATTTTCCTTTTGTTTTTTCAATTTTTATATCTTAAAAAATATCTTAATATTTTAACTTTGATATAACATATGGATTATTTACAATTTATTTTAACCTTATTGTTGGATGATTCTTAAACTGGGTATTAAATAATTATACTTTTTATTTTTAAATATCACCTTTTTTTTAATAATAACTTCAACTTTTGAATTTAAAACTCTTTCCTTTGAACCCACCCACACGACCGTACGACTACCAACTTCAATTAATTTGGTGAATGTACGAAATCTTCGATTTAATTATGAAGCTATATGAAATGGCAACGGATGGTTGATATGCGATGGAAGTGTACGGATGCAACTGTACGAACAAAACAGTGGTATGGAACAGGTGAGGCAGTGGCGATGTACAGACAGGTGATGGATGGAAAGAAACGACGACAGCTGGATGGTACGAAGGCGATAAACAAAGGCTATACGGTGAACTAAATTTTCGGCCGTACAAAAGTAAAATCAACTGCTACTGTATGGATCATCGGCTGTACAAATTGATGGCAACTCGATTTGTGGTTTTTATGGCAGCAATTTCTGCATGGTAGTGGATATATATCCTAAAAACTAAATGAAGGAGTTCACTATTATTCTTCTTTGATTGCCCGAATTACTATATCACCCTTTTATCTGTGTTGGTTTTTTTTTAAACAGTTGATGATACCAATTGTATTAGCGAGCAAGTGTTTTTATTTGTTCTTTTAGAAATGGTCACTTTTAATAACAAGTATGCAATTCTTTAATGCTGGCAGTGAAATATTCGATTGCAATGAGCATAATTTTTTTTCGTTTGGCCAAAGGCCAGATAGTGGTAAAAAAAGCTGGATAATTCATAAAATTTTGAAAAAATGGGTTTGGCCAAAAGCCAATAATTTTCTTGCCAAGGGCAAAGAACTTGACCAAGGGTCTGGTGGTTAAAGGCCGAAATCAAATGTAGCTTTAATACCAAATAAGAGGAACAAAGTTTGTTCATACATAAATAATCCAAAATATCTGGAATATAAAGTAATTTATTTAGGATGAAATGATAATATATTGAGTAAATGTATACGAATGAATGAGATGTTTACAATTGAGAATGAGGGTTGTATATATACCCACACAGGGGTGTCCTTCCATGAAGAGATGCATCGTTTCATTAAGATGTCATGTCTCTTCATTATTAGTTATTAGTTATTTGTATTTATTTATTTATTTTAATATTTTAAATCTATTACACCCCTCTGACCTAGGGGTAACTAGAGGAGATCATTTTTCATGATCCACATTGCAGACAATGGTCCCATAAATGATGAACAACATTATCCATAGACAACAGCCCCTTAGATGCCTCTCCCTCGTCATTGCTCACCTCATTCACTTGATTAGTTGGTTCATCCGATGATGGTGGTCTAGCACACATGAGGTACACTAGTCATTGTTTCATACAAAGTGTTACATTTAATGTATTTGGATTTTAGGCAAGGATCATGGGTTGAAGTCAGAGAATGAATCATGATGCTTGGAAGTTATGCTTTTTGCCTTGTTTCACCCTAGTGGCCATCATATGTCCTCTAGTCTATTTATAAATTCAAAATGCAAAATAAATAATAGGATATAAACGATAAATAAAACACCAAGTTAGCTAGAGTTCTATCCCCTTGCTATGAGTCCATCACCCCAAGTCCTAATGCACTGAATGCATATATGAAGAAAGGACTTAATTGAATCCCTATGTAATAAATGCATAAACCTGAAAAGGGGCTTGCAAAGAAATTAATATATATTAAAAGGCAAGATGGGCGTGGAAAGAAACAATGCCGAGGAGAGAGTAATTCAATGTAGCAAACACTCCCTCTAGAAAGGTTCTCATGGAGATGAACATCACACGTGGCCTTGCATGTCAATGACACCATGACCATGAAGTAAAACCCATGTCATACCATCCATTCATACTTACACTTTGATGGGTTTCTAGGGAACTACTCCTCTACTTGGGTATCGACACACCTAATAGGGTTGTTTGATGGTCCTCCCATACTTAAACTTGGCAAATTGATGACCCTTGCTTGATGATGATGCAACCCTTGAGATGGTCCTTTGGAGGACATTCACGATTCTTCTCTCACACTGTATGGAGGGCGTTGCACCCTTAATGATGAGTGTTAGGTCATGTGATGGCTTAGCATGCTCTTTGACAACTTCAACCACCTCTTGGACTTGGGACGTTGCACCATTAGCTTGATGGGTCACTCAGAGGGCAAGGAGGCCCCCACCTTGGATGTTGCACTCTTTTGAGGATATTAGGTTTTGGTTGGATGACGTTTCCCTTGATGATGATGGTACATCTCTTTGGAGAGGTTATAGAGCCCTTTTCATGATGATGTCATGCATGGAGGCTAGGATGTTGCACATTTGGAGATGACATCATGTTTGAGGATGATGTGACTTTTACTTGAGCCAACCTAGCATTTGGATGATGAGTTGGCACCTTGTGGATGAGATGTGACTTTCTTGATGAGGAGGAATGACCTTTGATGATGCTTTGCACCTTTTGAGATAGATACATGATTTTTTGAGTTTTTTACCCCTTAAGGAGATGATGTCACCCTCTTTTAGCCTTCTACACTCACATGTGTGGCACTTTTAGAGGACGTTTTCATGTTTTAGCATTATATCATTGTTTTAGAGGCATTTTTGGGGTCGTCTTAAGACCTATCCACCTTTATCATGGGTACTTATGTTTTAGGGGCTTCTTAAAGAGGTTACACGCTTGGTTTCCTCGTATATATAGAGGGAGCATTAATTCATTGTAAATCATAGCAACTTGTGGAGGATTATCACTACTTGTCTCTTCTGTCTTTTTCTTTCACTATGGATGACTTATGCGCCTTCTTTGGGAGATGATCTATTGTATGCTTTTCAAGTTTTGATGGATGATTTCATGGTCAAGGCTTCATGGATGATCATCGATTTTCCTAGTAAGTGCTCTTTCTAAGTCTTTGTTGGTTTATTTCTTGAATGTGTTAAGTAAAGGTTTTATCAAAGTGGTGATATTGCATGCTATCTTGTATTTCTCTTGAATAAACCTTGTCTTGAAACCCTAGTAAGGTTTGTAGTTGACTACCTTCTCTTGTTATCATTGATTTAAAGCTTGTTAAAGGATATAGGGAAAATTTCTAGGGTTTGTAGTGGACTATCCTAGGTGTTTTCCTATAGGATATACGTCTAGGGTTTGTAGTGGACTACCCTAGGGTTTATCCAAAATCCATCTTTGAGCTCGTCTGAAGTCATAGAAAGATTTTTGTTAAGTACGTGAGTAGATCTACAAATATAATCACTACAAATACCGAATACACAATAGATCCACAAAACAATATAGAAGAAACCACATTTTTATTATAAGAAAACCCTTGAGGTAGGGTAGCACCATACAATGGATCCTATTATGGAAGAGATCCTCTCTTGTTCACTTGTCTCTTCGAGGGGGCTTCCTCCTATTGAGCTACCACTCCAAATACAATACTTCTCTTCATATCCCATTACATTGCTTGAACCCCTTTATATAATGCTACCAACAACCTAAGATCATTCTAGAGGAAGAACCTTCTAGTAAGTCCTCTTACATTTATTATATCCAACTACCATAGTGGGCCTTATTTAATAATATAGTGGATCTAGTCCACCTTACATTGAGTGGCCTCTATTATTATCACCATGGGTCCTCCGACCCCCCCACTACCTCTCTAGATACCTAACATTCCATCCCCCTTATGAAAGCTTTGTCCTCAATGCTTGTTATGAGGGTGTACAACCATATACCAGGGTGCCATGGATAAGTGTGGACCACAGTGCTGGAGTAGATTAGAGAACCATGGTCCCATGTAGAAATGAAAGCCACCATGGTGAAGTAGTTCAACCACCATTGTAAACCAGGGTTCCATGTCTGAGTGCTCATGTGAACTGTTGGATCATGTTGTCATTGATTGATGTCAAGTGATTGATTGATGCCAAAGGATTGATTGATTGATGGTTGATGTAATGTAATATGTATTGTCCTTGATGAGAATGCATAGATGAAGATGGATCAATGAGTTGTCATTGATATGATGANATTGATTGATGTCAAGTGATTGATTGATGCCAAAGGATTGATTGATTGATGGTTGATGTAATGTAATATGTATTGTCCTTGATGAGAATGCATAGATGAAGATGGATCAATGAGTTATCATTGATATGATGAAGATGGATCAATGAATTGTCATTGATACATGATGAAGATGGATCGATGTGGTTTCATTAGTATATGATGCACTGTTGGAAAAATGTATAGATGGCTCATTATTGTCTTATCATGATTGATAGGATGCACAAATGGATGAGCTCCAAAGTGGTCCCCTTATGGTGAAAGCCCTCATGGGAAGACACTTTGCGGATTGCGTTATCCTAGAAGAATGGTTGGAGGAACCATGCTTGTATATGGAATAATGAGATGAAGATCAATAAATTTGTTGGTGAAACTATCTTAGATGGATAGTGCTTGTCATGCCATTTCCGGTGGTATGTGGAATGTCACATAACTCCTCACGGTTTGAGAGTTATGGCCTTACGAAGTTGGAGGACCCCCATATGAATGCTTGAAGCCCCCAAGGTCAAAGAAGTCAAAGTGACCTAAAATAATAAATCTTTATTTAAATGATAAATTAAAGTGACAAAGTTAAGGTGGATTATTTAAATAATAAATAGAAGTGACAAAATCAAGAAAGATTATTTAAATGATAAAGTAAGGTGACAAAATCAAGAATGAATATTTAAATGATAAAGTATTGGAGAACTTTCTATTTATGGAAAGTGGTTAACCCTAAAATAAGAAAATTAGGTTAAGTGACCTAGAAATGGGTTAAGTGACCTAGAGAATGAAAGTATAAATAAGATAGCTATGGACTTTTGCAAATAATCCTTTTTGTGGATCAATGGAGAGCTTCTTGTGAGAATATCTTTTGGAGTATTGATGAAGAGATTCTTGTGAGAGCATTTTTGGTGTGGAACTCTTGAGCATGATTGAAGATCTATTTTGAGAAAGAGAGCGTGAGGAAGATCTCATGGACGCATTGAAGTTTCAGCAAGTCTGAGATGATGGCAAAATTCTCGGAATTACAGAAAAACCCTATTTTCTGGTGCGTACACAGGCTGTCTGTGTATACGGGGCATATACACAACCTGTCAGTGTACAAGGTGCATACAGTACACAGGCTATCAGTGTATAGGGAGCGTACAGTGGATAAACTCATGGAGATTTGTGGTTGAGCTGATGACAAGCTGCTAAAGACTGAAGCAGGTTCCAGATCTGCATTCTATGGGCTCAGATCTATAATTGAGACACTGGTATGGTTATATTATTCTCTTGATGGATAATATTTCTTGTTGTGTTATGAATGCCTAGGGAATTCTTGATATGGTTGCTATGATGTGGTTTATGTTGGTTGATGGAGTGAGCAACACTCCTATGATTCAATACTGATATGATGGCTATAGTATGTTGATTGCTTATGCATGATTGAGCATCATTCATATTGATTGGTTGTGGAGCAATAGTAAGCTATTGGAGAGCTTGGATGTATTGTGACTGGCTGGTGGTCAGTTTGGACAGTGACAAACATAAGAGAATGATAAATTGGTTGCAGAGGATCTGAGTTGATCTTGAAGGATAAACCCTAATAGCTCATAAGGTATACGCAGGTT
>JASDQU010946591.1:22642-33211 GCA_032191745.1 Picea mariana | reverse complement strand
CTTCTATTTTTAAAGTGACTTTATTTTCATAAAGCACTTATGTAATAAAGTGAAATCACTTTAATATTTCAAGTGATTCATTTTGGAGGGAATGGATCGTGACCATTGATCTTGAAAAAGGCAAGATCTAATCTTGGCCTTTGGATTTAGGGTTGGGGAAGGTGAAAAGACACTTTGGGGGGAAAATGTCATCTTCAGATTATAAAAGAATGTATAGGGTAGTGTGCAAGACATGTTGAGAAGACGAGATGAGTTGAGTTAGAGAGATTTTTCGAGTAAGCTTGAGAGAGGAAAGTGAGCAGCAAAGAGGGCACGTTTTCCAAGGAAAGAGGGCACAAATCCCAAGAAATTTTTTTCTGTGAGTTTTGGGCCGAAATAATTTTCTGCTGTGGGAGGCCATACTGTACTGATCCGTACAGTTCGTACAGTCGTACGGATTTGGCATGAAAATAGAGACATTTTTGGGTGCGATTTTTGAGGTTCTGTTCGCTGTTTTTGCATCGTACGGAACTGTCCGTACAACTGACTGTGGGCACAGAAAATGAGGTACGGAGGAGGTCGTACAACAATATGATTTTGGCATGGAAAACGAGGCAGATTTCTGTGGGACAGATTTGGTGCTGTGAGGCATGTTCCTTGGCTGGAAATGTGGTTTCGCTGTTGTAATGTACTTTCCTGAAAGCTGAATAATAGATCTCTCTCTCTCTCTCTCTCGTTGGGTTTCCCCACATTGGGTTTTCCCTGGCATTTGCCTAAATTTTCTGAGTGTTATGGGTTGCTGTCCACTGTGTTATTTCCGCTACTATTTTGCTTAGCAATGTGTATTTCTGCTTATGGAAATTTCTGAATGTGAGTTTATGCATTTCTGAAATTTATGAAGACAGTTATCTTTAGGTTGCTAATTGTTTGACAGAATATTAGCTTGCTGATTTTTTTGTCATTAAAAATCTACAAAAGGAAACTTCATTTGTTTCAAAAGGCTGTTTGCTTCTTCACCTGCTGCTCTGCTGTTGCAAATGAAAGGTCCAATCTGAGTTTTGATTTTGAATTGGGATTTCTTCTTGGCTGCCACAAAATGAATTTCATCCGAATTTATCATCTGCCTTATATACTCCAATGCAAAAGTTCTCATTAGGAGGTATTTAGGCAATTTGTAAGGTGGCAGATCACATCCATACACCCTGATTTCTGTATGGTTCTGGTATAAATACCAGTCACATGTCTTGGCTTGATCAGTTAGGTGCAAAACCTTCCGAATTTCTTCACTAACCCTGGGTTTTGTGCTGCTACTCAACAAACATGTAGCTGGATGGATGAATTGGTCAACGAAATCCTTGACGCTGTATTTTGTTGAGTTCTTTCTCACTAATGAGGTTCAAAATATGACTGACTGAGGGATTCCTTGTTCATTTTTCTTTTAGAGAGCAAAATGAAACTTGTCTACTTGATAGAACATGAACAAATAAACCAGAATGGAAGAATATTTGAACATCCCTTCAGTTGGAAACTTAAGGAATTTCTCATGAATGCTATCAGCCAGGAATTGATTGAAATTGAACTTCACGGAAACTTTTTCCTCTGTAGAAAATATGGACAGAAAACCTAAAATAGGTTCATCTACCCATTCATCAGAATAATAACCTAACAGACATGAGAGGATGGAAATAATCTAGTTAGCTTTCTCTGAGAAAATAGAAGAGGGGTATGGTGGATTTTTCTTGAGCAATTGGGCATCTTCAGGGAGGAAAATCTCAAAAATCTGGGCTCTCTAGGGAAAGGTTAATTTCTGGTACAATTCGTTTAAGTCTTCGACAGAGAACGGGGTGGTGGAATCATTTTTAGGGATTTGTAACATTTGGTCAATGGTTTCAGAGGTAATTGTGAACAAAACTTCGCCAGTGGGGGAGGCAATGGCTCTTTGGCATGGAAGATAATTGGCTTGGCATTTGAGGACAAATTCAGGGAAAGGATAAGTCTGAGGAAACATGTAAAGGGGCAAATTGGGCTCCCAGAGTCCAATTTCGTCGCTATGGTTGAGGAAAATTTCTTTGAGCCAGGAGTGCAATTCGAAGAAATCGAATTCGCACCTCGGCTCTTCAACCTTGTAGTCTCTGTCTGCCAGAGGAATGTGGTCCAGGTCGATGGGAGGGGGAATCACTAGGCTCTCTGAGAATCCTGTGTTTCATGATTGTAGCAAGCACATTGATATCATGTATCACTTCATCCGAGATTGTGTACAGAGAGGAGCCGTTAGGCTTGATTACATACAGAGTGATGATCATATGGCAGACATATTTACTAAGGCACTGAGCAAACAAAAGTTTGAGAAGTTCAGAGATAAGATGGGGTTGGTGAAGAATCCCTTCCTTGTTAAGAGGGTGTGTTGAGAAGAGTAACTCGGAAGGTCTTCTTCTATGTGTGGCATCCTTGCATGGTAGAGGAAAATGAAACTTAGCCAAGTTGATGGGTTAATCTCTTTCCTAAAGTTTATTTAGGAAAAAGTCACTTAAATGTGTTATATTTTAATGTTGACTTATTGAACACTTTTTATAAAGTTAAAAGTGAAACTAATTTAAGTGATGGTTCTTTTAATCTTGGCCATCCATCTCATTGAAAGGATGAGGGTGGATCTCAGCTCTTGATCTCTTTGGAGATAGGGTTTTCACTTGCTCATTGAGATAAAAGAAATCGACTTGATGGCTGGGGCACATTCTTCTTTGAGAGGGTGATTTTCAGGAGGAAGAAGAAGATTGCTCAAGGGTTTGCTGGAGAGAGTTTGTAGAGAGGACGGAGGAGATTTTTCATAGGTGGATCGACTTCATCTTACATTTGCACAGGCCGGAACTTCAGATTTGAAGAGAGCCGTACAGGATGACAGGCCGCCGTATGATTTGTGCAGAGGCTGGTTTGCTGGGCCGAATTTGTGTTGCTGGGTTCGATTTGGCTTGGAGAAGGCCGTACAGGAGCTGGGAAGGAACAATCGCTGGGGTTTCCTCAGCCATAGTTGTAAATGGATCTGATCTATAAGAGATTTCTATATTTTCAGCTGCATTAATAAAATCCACAAACAAAAGAATGGGTTTCCCACATTGGGTTTTTCCTGGGGTTATTTACCCAAAATATTTGTGTCTCTCATGGTTGTGATTGCTGTTATATTCTACATCATAGATCAGATTTATTTCTGCTGAGCATTGTTAGTTTTGTGAAGAAACCTAGCTGTAACCTAAGAAAGACAATTTCAAAAAATTATTTAATGTGCTAAGTAAATTTCTGAGTGATATATTGTGAAGATTTCTGGTTCATCTTGCTGGGTTTTAGAAATTTCACACTAAGCACTGCAAGATCAAGTTTTTAAAAGATAAATATGGATCCTTGCCTTGATTATCCTTCCAAAGCCCTTGTTTTTGATTGAATTTATGGGCACTTAAAAGAACCCGCGGGAGAATTTGTTGTTTTTATTGTATTCTGTGTTCACTTAGATTACATTCATAGGTATCATAATTCCTAAGCAGTCTACTTTAACTTCGTGGCATGCTGCTTAAATCTGCATGTATTACAGTTAATTTTAATTGTTCAAGGCTGATAGCTTATTATCAGTAAGAAAAATTAAGTTGTGATATTTTCTGGCAGGTCTGATTGTTGGTGGGCTGGCAAACATTTCAAATACAGAAGAGAACATTAGGTGAGTTTCATATGTGTGGTACCAATGGTTTGCACATATTTTGATGGTATATTGATAAAAAAACATTTGTTTGTTTTTCAATGCAATGCTTTAAGCGTAGAATCTTCTATTTCTGCTTGGATTTTTAACTTACAGCAATCAATTTTGAGAAAATTGCAGGAAATGGTTCAACTTCCACGAGGAGTTTTTCTTTTTGCTTCTGCTGCCACCAATAATATTATATCCTTGTGTAGAAGCATAGTTTTAGATGATAATTTTATTTTTTATTCTCATTTACTCATTTCTTTTAGAAGGATGGTTTGTTTTTCCTTGACTGTTGTTTCACTCAGTCAGGTTTTAGCTTACAACCTGTAAGTTCTGTACTTTGCTAATAGATAAACTGCCTTATTTTCCATTCAGCAATATGTTGGATATGGTTACTATTCTGAGTCATTTTCTGGGAAATTCATTTTTCTTTCCCTCTGTTATCACAGAAACCATTCTTTTCAAACTTTGGTGCGATAATCACATTTGCTATTTTGGGGACATTCATCTCTTCAATGGTGACGGGAATTTTAGTGTATATTTCTCTTTCCAATTTTTTACTTAGGATCTTGTTAAATTTCAAACAAATTTTGACTGTACTTTGCCCATGAGTTGTATGCATATGGAGAATGCTAAAGGCCATAGTTTTGACTTTTGTCATACTGCTTTTTAATATTTCTTATCCTATGTGTTAAGTAATTTTTTGTTTCTAACTTCGGTCTCTCATTAAAGTTATCTAGGAGGGATATTCCTTCTGATGTTTAGACTACCATTTCAAGAGAGCTTGATGTTTGGTGCTCTTATCTCTGCTACAGATCCAGTGACAATATTAGCCATCTTTCAGGTATGATAAATCATTCAAAAAACCCTATAATGTTTTTTTCAAATCTCTCTTTTGAACTGTACATGCAGATTTGGATACTAATGCATTTGAGATGCCAGTACTCATTTCATTCAAAATTCAATATCCATGAAGCCAAATTTGATTGTTCTTTATCTAAATTCAATCCCTATTTTAAGAAAAAGAAGATTGTAGATGCCTCTTTTAAGAATTTGTTTATAAATTAGAATTTCATGACAGATGAATACAGATGACCAGTCACCACACTGCACAATCTTTGTTCATTGAAAAATTTCTTAAATGGAACTAGTTTTCAATACTTTCGTAGACATATTTGAGACTTGAGAGCTAAAACTTTGTTAGGCAATGAAAATGAAAAAAGCCTAATGATAAAATTTATGTACTATTGGTTTGATGAAATATGCAACAAAACATCCAAAGATGTATTCTATTTTAAAATTTTAAAGTATGAAAAGGTATGTATACGAAAAGTAGAAACTCCTAGGGTCGGAATGCACTTACAATCCAAGAAAGGGAAACTCTCCAATGAAGTAGATTTATAATAAAGTATTAAAAGATAGTCTACCATCCCGCAAATTTAGTTGTTGCTATCTGAACTGCTGCCCATGCAATTTCCAGTCACTCTGTCACAGAACTGTTAGGTTGCCTCTGTCTATCTTCACGTTTTGTTAGGTTTACCTCTGCACTGCACCCCTGTGTCTGAACTGTCAGTTGCTTCTTGCTTGAGTGCAACTTTCTGCCACCTTAAAGTGTTCTTGTGTGTGTTGTTTCTCTCCCAATCACGCTTACACCTCAGCTTCCCTGTGTGGCCATTTAAGCCTCTCGAAATGCAACACTTCTCTCTTCTGCAAAGGAGACTTCATGACTGATGTCTGGGTCTCTTTGTACCCATCAATGTGCTGCCAAAGCTCAGACTTCATGACTGATCTCTCTCTCTAGCCATGGTGCGACTTTTCTCTTTAAAAACCATTCTTACTTAGGATCCCCTTTAATTGGTTTAATACTGCTTAATAAAATAAAATCAATATAACTTAGGATCCCATTTAATTTATTCAATATTGCTTAATAAATTAAAGTCAATATAACTTATCTTTTATTCCATTTGTATATGCTTGCATTGTTTTCTCTATATCTTTGCTTGAGTGTTCGTCTTCCGGTTTGCTTGTGCCAAACAATTCGTTGGCCACGATCAATGTTACACCAAGTTTCTGGTATGTGTGGATGCGGGTGCATGGTGATGGTTATGTGGTACGTCTAGAGATACCTCCCAAATTTTAGGGTCAATAGGGAACATTGAGGGAGGGCATAGGGGACCTTGTGCCAAATATATAAATATTAAAATATATTAATGTTTAAAGTTTTAAACTATTAAAACTAATTATTAATAATACATATATGATACATACATGAATGATGATACACACCCATGACCATTCACGATTCCATTAAGTATTAAAGCTTTCTGTGGGGCTAGCAGGGGGGTGCAATAGGCTTCCCACTAGTTGTGTGGGGTGTATGCACATCACTGAGGAATCAAGGGGGCCAGGGGATCCCAGACATAAGTGCACAAGGAGTAGTTATTATTGAAAAATGGGTAGTTTGCACAATTGAGGAGGATGTGCCTTTGCAAGTTTCAGTTCTACACCAGATTTAGCATGCTCAGTTCTGTGTGTAAGGTCCATTTGAGTTGTGTGACATAATTGAGAGTGCTCCAGATTTTGTGAATGTAGGTTTTGATCTACTTAAGATGACATGGGTTGCTTGGCAGGTTGTGTTTGGGTATCCAACGTGGCAGTTTAAGGGGATTTAGTGTCACAACCGATTGACGTTCTCGCCCTCTAGTGGTCAGGTTGGCCTTTCGCTTAGGTTTGCTGGCAAGAGACTGGTTAGGAAAGGTCTATTGTTCTAGAAGGATTTGTGGAATCATGATCAATGACATTGGCATTTTTGGTGGGCTCTTAATCTGGACCAAAAGCTCATTGGTTTAGATAAATTTGTATTAGAGGGTCTCTGTCATAGGATTCTTGAAGAGTGCCTTTTTAAAATATAATGACAAGGGCAAGGTTCGTGTTGGAGAGATTGGATATGGAGAATGGAAATCCCTTCTATATTTATGTGACCAAGGTTTTTGTGGCAACTCCGAATTTAAAACAACAGATTTGATCCCAAACTGTCCAAGGAAGAGTTTCAAACTGCTATCTGTACCCAAAGGAATAACACAGATTATATCTTTCTTCTGGACCAATTCCAGTTTAAGAAGGGCAGTAATGTAAAGTAATTTGTCATGCACAGACATAAAATCCAAAATTGCTGCACATTGTTGGGCACATCAGTTGCAGGGTGCATAACATTATCAAACCCTTTACAAGCGCTGCCTTCACCACTTTGATGCTCTTCACTCGGAGTCACAACACATTGTAACCCCATTGATGATCTTTCCACCAGGAACCCCAAACAGTGGTATGGCACCATGGATTGCGATGTTCCCCATTCACCTGATCCATGGTCTTCAAAAATCCCAGACAAATGTTCTTTCCCACTGATCTGTTAACAGAATCGTTATAAGCAAATTCATCCTGTGCCAAGATCAAATCCCATTGTCCGTGCTTCTCCCCACTCAAACTCCTCAACAAATTTCCAAGGCTTCGGTTCACCACTTTGGTCTGTCTATCCGTTTGAGGGTGATATGCAGAACTGTACGACAATTTGGAAACCATCTTTTTCCAAAGTATTCTCCAGAAGTGTCCAAAAAATCTCGTATCCCTGTCAAAAGTGATACTTCTTGGCAGTCCATGTAATCTCACAATCTCTTTGAAAAATAAAACAACCACTTTAGAGCATCATTGGTTCTCTTGCATGGTATGTGTTGTCACACAATTTGTACTTGTGCAAACCCCACTACAAGTACCCCAAACCTTGCGTAACTATTGGAAATCCTACCACTGTCACCTTAGTAAGAAATACCCTCGTTTTAGTGATGGAAGAGGTCCACCACAAGGGAGGCATCCCTGGTGACCTCAAGAGATCAAAGTAGCAAGTATTGTAGCCAAGCCTACCGTTCCCTCTCTTGATCACCTAAGTCAAAGTCTACTTCTGTGAAATTGAGGAAGAAAAGGATGTGTTTCAGTTACCTGCCTGGAACAAGAACAATTTATAGCATATATATGATATTTCCAAGTACCAGTATGTAATATAGACCTCAAGAGACAATAGACAATGAAATTTAATGGTTGCTGGTACAAAATTGCAGCAATATATCAGTTTACAACAGCAATTAGAATCTTGTAACATCAGCAAGAAAACTAGATTAGAATTGCACGAAATTACAGTGAAAAATTAGCATATATCCAATAGATCGATTCCCAATTGTTCTAGGCAAATTCTGAGAATAGTCAGTTAATGTTAGACTAGTGTATGCAGTGAAATGAAGTGAATTAGATGGCTGTAACAGCAACAGTGAATTTAGCGAGTTAACTTAGGTTAAAGTTAGGAAAAGTTAGTAAAAGCTTTAGAGAATCATAAAAAAGTAGTTGTTTGATCACTTCTTCACTAGAGAGAAGGTATATTAGTGCCTTTTGGGCTATGGAGTCCTTTACAACAGCAGTAGAATATAATTGGAGAATGATGATAGCAATGTCTAATGGATGGAGCTTGAAGTCTAAGGTGCTAGCACTTTAGGGCCTTAGATTTCAAACCAAGAAATTGCTAGAGAGCAAGCACTTTTGGGCTCTAGCAACTTCTCCTCCTTAGATTCTTTAATAATGTCAACAAGAGTCTAGAATCAAACTCCTAGAGTGCTAGCACTTTAGGGCTTTAGGAGTTTAATCTAGGTAGGATTTCCTCCACAAATTTATGGATGAAACAATCTTGTGAGAGGAGGAAGCACCTTATGCTCCTCTCTTAGGGTTTTAACCAAGCAATAAATCTTCAATATGAACAAGTAAATTCACAATAAAGCATTAATGACATGAAAATTGCAGAAATTTACTTACTTCATTGAGACAATGACAAGAGCAAACCCTCATTGCAGAAAATTCCTCCAAAAATCAGCCAAGAGATATCCGAACTTGTCCTCCAAGGCCTAGCGCATGAGTAAAAGAGATTAATATTGCCAAAGAGCGAAAATTTCAGTCCAAACTCTCTTGTGTGAGAGCAAAGTGTGATGATAAATTGAAATGTTGGCTAGCCATATTTATATGGGAAATCTTAGCCATGAAAAGACTCATTTGAAAAGTCATGTCTTTTCACAAGAGGGCCAACTTCTTAATTTGCCCTTTCCAGTTTACAAAATATAAATTTTACATAAGATAAAACCCTAGAAGCGTGACATCATGCCCCAAGGGGGTGACGTTGAGCTCTAGGAAGGTGACGTTGAGGCTGCAAGGTGGAAAGTTGGGCCTCCCAAGGCCACACGTCAAGCCATCTAGTGCCAAAGTGCCATGCCAAGTGTCCTCTTGCATCAAACCATCTCCATCAAGGGCTAGTCCTCCAAGGGTGACGTCATGGGCTAGGCAAGTGACATCTAGGTCTCCAAAGGCCAACGTCCAAGTGGAAGACAGTGGGAGATCATCATCTAGCCATGCCAAAGTTCCTCCAAAGGCAATGACCTCCATCATCAAAGTGCACATGTGCCCCAGACGTGGGGTCTAACATCCATCTCTAGGCTCCAAAGCCACTCATGAAGGTCTGAACGAAGTCATCTCCCCATGAATACCTGTTCACCGGGCAAGGTCCTGCAAGACAAGCAAATACGCTCTCGAAGGGCCCACAATCACTAGTATCATGCCAAGTAAGCCATATCTAATACAAGAACCACCCAAACATGTGCACCAAACCCCCCTTTTCAAATTAAACTAATGCTCAAAGACCTTATGAGTTTTTCCTAGTTTAGGTATGGGAGGGGTGTCATGGTGCCCTATTGGGTAAGCCAATCCCAGAGTCACCTTTTTCTTCAAGTCTTCAAATGACTTCATGGCTGCTGTTGTCCACTTGAAAACTCCCTTTTTCATGCATTCAATAAGTGCTGCACAAATCTTGTTGAAATTTTTGATAAACTTCCTATAGAAGCTTGCCAATCCATGTAAACTTCTCACATCAAATGTACACTTAGGTGTTGGCCATTCCAAAATAGACTTGACCTTTTTAGAATCCAGGTGTCTCAGGCCACAGAGCTTTTGTTTCTCGTTGCACCAGGAAACCATGGCAAACTCCAAGATAAAACAACAATCGGATGTATTCTTTCCGTCCACTGTACTCTTTGCTCAATTTGTATCGGCATATCCCTGCAAACTCAAGTTCACACTAGAGGCATATCTCAGGCCATATACAACTGTGCTTCATATATATCTCAATACATGCTTTACTGCTATCAAGTGAGTCTGTCTCGACTGACTCATGGATTGACTAAGCACATTCACTGCATAGCATATATCGGGTCTGGTGCTAACCAGATACATCAATGATCCAATCAGCTGTCGGTACATATGTGGATCAATCTCGTCTGAATCATCATCGTTTATTTTTCGTCAAATCCATCACCCACCATCGGTGTAGTCATGGATTTTCATTCTGTCATACTGAACTTCTTTAATATCCCCACTGCATATTTTCCTTGACTTAGGAAAAGTCTCATTGGTCCTTTGTCATACCTCTTGTCCTAAGAAGTAGTGCATCATACCTAGATCCTTCATCTCGAAATCAGAAGTCAAGGCTTGCTTGTATCCAACAACACGACTTCTTGAATAAGTCATCAAAATCAGGCTCTCGTCACCAACAATGTAATAATATATGTTTGGATCAGCAACACCCTTGCTGAAACCCAAACTCGTTAAGAATCCATCCATCTGATGTGGTTTCCAATTCATGGATGGTAGTACGGATGGAAGTGTAACGGGTTTACTGGATTAGGTGTCTCATCATAGATTGGAATTCCATTTTTAGCATTTTACTTAAACCATAGACAATTTGTTGCAACAACCAAGATCACAAGAAGAAACACCAT
>JASDQU010946591.1:3765-15644 GCA_032191745.1 Picea mariana | reverse complement strand
AAAAACTTATAATATAATTAATAATTACCATATTAATTATCTTTTACATTAATTATCTTTCACTTTATGGTGGGGCCGACCTGTACCCTTTATATCGCAAATAGGGTTACAGGTAAGTCCGACTCTTGAACAATATAACAAGGGATCTCATGGATCCACTAGTGCTCAGCCACTAGGGGCACATCCATTTGTGCTCAGCCACAGGGATGTCAACATCTCTATCTCACTGCGTCTCACAGGAGAACCACACTCACTAGTGCTTAGCCACTAGGATCACGTTCACCTGTGCTCATCCACATGCACGCCCAACTCAACATATCTTCTTTCTCATTACGTTACACAGGAGAATCATCTGGAGTATCACATCATCTCAACTCTCTNCGTTTCATCTTTGTCTCAAAATGATGCACCCAACTCATGGGATTTTTCACACGTTCACTTGTGCTCAGTCACAGGCACATCCAACTCAGCAGATCTTCTTTCTCACTGGGTTGCACAGGAGAATCATCAGGAGTATCATCTCAACTCTCTACACATAGGAGGCCAGCATAACGTTTCAGATCTGTCTCAGATAGGAACCAGACACCCATCTCATGGGCACACCCAACTCTTGGGCTTTCTCTTAGGCTGACTCACTCAGTCTGTGTCCTGGAGGATGTCTCACGCAGTTGTAATCATCAACACTCCCTCTCAGGTAGGGAGGCATTCTCCATCAGGCCAAGTCTCGCACGGAAGTATTCGAACTTCATCTTGGCTGTAGTCATTAACACTCCCTCTTAGCTAGGGAGGTAATCTTCACCAAACTAGTTTCTCACGGAAGTACTCGAACTTTGTATTGGCAATTGATTTGGTGAAGATATCTGCAATCTGCTCATGTGTAGGAAGGTACTACATGTGTACTGCTTTCCTCCGCAACACGTCTTTGATATAATGATATTTTATCTCAATGTGTTTCTATCTATCATGAAACACAGGGTTCTCAGAGAGCTTCATACAGCTTTGGTTATCACAAATAATAATAGGATCCATCTCATGATCAGATAAATCTGTCAGAAGCTTGCGAAGCCACACTGCTTCGCGGACTGCCACACTCAATGCTATAGACTTTGCTTCTGCGGTACTCAAGGCCACAGAGCTTTTGTTTCCCGCTGCACTAGGAAACCATGGCAAACTCCAAGATAAAACAACAATCAGATGTATTCTTTCTGTCCACTGTACTCTTTGCTCAATTTGTATCGGCATATCCCTGCAAACTCAAGTTCACACTAGAGGCATATCTCAGGCCATATCCAACTGTGCCTCATATATATCTCAATACATGCTTTACTGCTATCAAGTGAGTTTGTCTTGGCTGACTCATGGATTGACTAAGCACATTTGTTGCATAGCATATATTAGGTCTGGTGTTAACCAGATACATCAATGATCCAATCAACTGTCGGTACATATGTGGATCAATCTCGTCTGAATCATCATCATTTATTTTTCGTCAAATCCATCACCCACCATCGGTGTAGTCATGGATTTGCATTCTGTCATACTTAACTTCTTTAATATCCCCACTGTATATTTTCCTTGACTTAAGAAAAGTCTCATTGGTCCTCTGTCATACCTCTTGTCCCAAGAAGTAGTGCATCATACCTAGATCCTTCATCTCGAAATCAGAAGTCAAGGCTTGCTTGTATCCAACAACACGACTTCCTGAATAAGTCATCAAAATCAGGCTCTCGTCACCAACAATGTAATAATCTAGGTTTGGATCAGCAACACCCTTGCTGAAACCCAAACTTGTCAAGAATCCATCCATCTGATGTAGTTTCCAACTCATGGATGGTAGTACGGATGGAAGTGTAACGGGTTTACTGGATCAGGTGTCTCATCATAGACAACTCCCTCTGTTTGTGGGAATCCTCTGGCTACAGATCTTGTGTTGTATTTCTCGACACTTCCATCAGCTGCATGTTTGATCTTATAGATCCACTTGGAAGTCACCATAGACTTCCTTTCTGGTTTCAGAACAATATCTCATACATCATTCTTTTAAGATATATTGGTATTCTTTTGTCATGGCATCTTTCCATACCTGATTACTTGTTGCTTCTCCATGTCAAGGAGGCTCAGAATCAATGAAGTGGCTCATGGATGAAGGGTAGCTCGAAAATCTCTTTTGCTTTCTCGGGATGTGCCTTGAGGGGCTTGTATGTTCCTCTGCCTCTTGCAGAGTTTGTCGGGCCTAGGCATGCCTTTTATGCCTTACTGCAATATCTCTGGGCATATCAACTGGAGCAACTGAATCGGCTAGAATAATGTCTGTCTTCCTCTGAACTACTGAAGGGGGAGAAGGTATTGTCTCTTCCTTCTTATATTGTTTGACTCCCTCTGAGTCAAGTAACTCTCTCTGAAGTCTGAAGGATGGATGTCTTCTTTTACTTGCTTGCTAGATCTTTTATGTCTTCAGGTGCTCTACTTGACTAGCGTAATAATCAATCAATAAGGTTTGGACTCTCGTTCCAGGGATAATGGTCCAAGTCACGAGGGCTCCCACACTAGAGATAATACCCTTCACTTATTAAGAATGCAATCAACTATAAATTTAATGATCAAACAATTTACCTGGGTCTGCAGTCATGCTCAATTTTGTATTTGGTTTTAGAGGAAGTACTTCTCATATCTCTTATCTTCATCCTTTTGAGGTGGGTCTGGATCAATGTCAACAGTGGAAGCATATTGTCTTCCTTTCTTCCTGGTTGGACAATTTCTTGCATAGTGTCCATATTTGTCACATCTGAAGCACTGAATCTCTGAAACATCTCTTCTCTGATTATGACCTGAAGCTGATGGAGTCTTCTCATCTATGAATGTTTGTTTGGAGTTTCTTTTGAATATAACACCTTTCTTTGTATGTTGTGCAAGAGCATGGTTGTCATCATGGGAGTCTTTCCCTCCTCTATTTCTAAGTCTAAGTTCTTCTTGAGTATAGTCTGTCCATAGACGATCAAAAGTTGGTAATTTTTCTCTTCCACTGATTCTTTGAAGAAAAGTTTCCCAGTGTTTTGGAAGATTGTTGAGAGTAGATAAGACAAGTTCTCTGTCAGACATGATATCTCCAATGGCACCTAACTGATCTTTGATCTCTGATATCTTCATAAAGAAGGTAGCAACTGTACCGCCTTTTGTCATTTTGGTACTTTGAAGTTGGCCCTTTAAGGTAAGGGCTCTGAGGGTGTTGTTACTTTTAAACATATCTTTCAGCGCTTCATACATTTCATAAGTTGTCTTCAGGTGGGCAATATGAGGTAGGAGATGATCTCTTACTGAGTAGATGATTATTTTCCTTGCCTTGACATCTTCCCTTCTTATTTCCTTCTCTTCATCGATAGCTGTTTCTGGTAAAGTCTTTTGTATCACACCCAAAAGGTCATCTTCTTCAAGGGTGGCCTGAAGTCTTGACTTCCAGGAGCTGAAGTTGCTTGATGCATCAAGCCTATCTTCCACTAAAGTTCTGTTCTTCATATTTTTAGATTTCTTCACAAACTCTCGCCAACTAGACTTAGAAAACCTAATGGCTAGGTTAGACTAGCAACCTTTGGTTTTGTTGGTCTTATGACTGCCAACAATAAGCTTTACGAATGTCACAGGAATACTAGTGAGCTGAAAAGGCTCCTTTAATGAGCTGCAGAAACCCTAAGGCCAAAATTATGCAGAAAATTGCGAAAACCTAGGGCCAAAATTTCAAAATGCTCGGAATTTCACTCTGAGAGTCTCTGGAGGTGCATTGGAGAAGGCCGTTCTATCCTATGTCAAAATTTGCCTCAACGTCCAAGTTTTAGGGGCTGAAACACTCCAGAAAAGGAGGGCCGTACGAAATTGTAACAAACCCTAGAGGCCGTACGAAATTGCAGAATAGGAGGACGACTTGGCTTCAAATGCTTGTGCAGGGGTTCTTCAGGACCTATGCTCTGATACCATGTTGATTTTTCAATAGGATAGGCTTAAGCATGAAGTTCATTCCATTTTTAGCATTTTACTTAAACCATAGACAATTTGTTGCAACAACCAAGATCACAAGAGGAAACACTGTGCACAAGTATGCAAGAAGTATCCTGGGAAACCCTTCTCAACAAGGGAAGAAAACCCATCCAATCCTTTGCTATATTCTTCAAGAGAAAGACCTCCACCACCATAAAGAACTAGCACACAAAAGGGAGCTTCACAAACCCTAGAAGACTAGCGCCCAAGAGAGGTGCACACTTTTCCCAAGAACAAGTGTTTGCTGAAATTTCCAAACTCATACTTGTGATATGATTCCTCAATGGGGAATTTACCTTTATTTATATTAGACTGAACCTGTCAACATTAGTGTCTATTGGCACAATAGGGCGACCTCAATAACTTATAATATAATTAATAATTACCATATTCATTATCTTTTACATGAATTATCTTTCACTTTATGGTGGGGCCAACCTGTACCCTTTACATCACAAATAGGGTTACAACTAAGTCTGACTCATGAACAATATAACAAGGGATCTCATACACCCACTAGTGCTCAGCCACTGGGGGCACATCCATTTGTGCTCATCCACAGGGATGTCCACATCTCTATCTCACTGCGTCTCACAAGAGAACCACACTCACTATTGCTCAACCACTAGGATCACGTTCACCTGTGCTCATCCACAGGCACATCCAACTCAATAGATCTTCTTTCTCACTGCGTTACATAGGAGAATCATCTGGAGTATCACATCATCTCAACTCTCTGCTTAGAGGAGGCTAATACATCGTTTCATCTCTGTCTCAGAACGATGCACCCAACTCATGGGCTTTTTCACACGTTCACCTGTGCTCAGCCACATGCACGTCCAACTCAACAGATCTTCTTTCTCACTGCGTTACACAAGAGAATCATCTGGAGTATCATCTCAACTCTCTGCACAGAGGAGGCCAACATAACGTTTCAGTTCTGTCTCAGATAGGAACCACACACCCATCTAATGGGAACACCCAACTCTTGGGATTTCTCTCAGGCTGACTCACTTAGTCTATGTCCTAGAAGATGTCTCACGCAACTGTAATCATCAACAATACTTTCCTCCGCCAAAACCTCTACCCCTTCCAACACCACTTCCTCCTCTTGTATTCTGGTGTTGATTTTTGTAGCTTCGGGAGGTATTCCAACTAGAGGCCAAGGTGCCAGGCATGTGGGAATTTCCGTTGGCACAAGATTAGCCTTTCATTTCAGTTCGGCCTTGGGATGAGGCTAGGGCCTCATGGGCAAGGTGATGGGCTTTGTGGGCTTGTGTGGGGGTGCCACACCCACAAATAGGATTAAAGTATTCTAATTAATTGTTGAGTTTGTGCCTAAACTCACTTATAAGACTTGTATATAAAGGAGAGATGCCATTGTGACATTTGATCATTGTGCATAATGGAATTAGCATAAGTGAGAGTGCACTTGTGCTAGGAGCTTGGAAATTTCAGCAAACAAAATTCTGCAATTGTGGCAAATCTAGCCTAGGGTTTGGAGGTAATTTTCTGTTTTTGTCTCAAGCCAAGGAAGGTATCTTTCCCAGCCAAGAGAGGCACACGTAAGGAGGAGAGGAGAAGCAACGTACGTGTGAGGAAGAAGGTACATGCCGCACGTGTGGAGCAGGCCACATTTCTGAGGCAGCCGTACAACTACACGTGTGAGGAGAAACAACCATACAACAACCGCAGGTGTGAGAAATATTCAGCTGCACGTGCGAGGATTACACGCTGCACATGTGAGGTACTTCAGGCTGCACATGTGAGTGTCTTGGGCAGGTACAACAGTCTGTACTGCTGATGTCAGCAGCCGTAAGACTTACATTAGCAAGGGTACATGTGGAAGCAACAAATTTGTTAGGGAGAGGTGATTTTCGGGTATTTTGCTGATCTTTTTGTCTTGAGGTGGACAAGGTTGTCCCCATATTTGGTCAAAGTGTGTTGACCAAGACGGTTGGTTTTGCCCTTAGATTTTCTGAATTTGATAAAGTTTACATAACAAAAAATTGTGTCTCAGTTGTGTTGATGATTCGTCTTTGATATTTTTTGTTTTTGCTGCATATAATTTCAATCATAATTTTCAGTGTAAAATTGTTCAGTGATAACAACTAGGGTGTTACTGTTTGCTCACTAGGAAGCAATTTTCAGATCTGAAAATTAGACACACAGAGTGCATGTGAAATTGACATGGGATTAGAGCGTGGGATTTGAAGAGAAGGGGATCATCTTGAGACACATTGTTGGCTACAACACTCAAAGAGTGTTGTACTTGTTCTTGTTCCGGGCAGGTCACCATGGTGAACACATTGAAGCTTGAGGACAGGTTGGAAGGGGCAACCAACATCCGGGCTTGGAAGGCAAGGGTTCTCCTTTTGTTGGAAGAAAATGACCTTAAGGAGTATGTTGAGTGTGGTTGCAGCCCCTATCGATCCACAAGAGTTGACAACTCAGAAGAAGAAAGAAGTGAAGTCCAAGCCACTGTTGCTTGAGTCCTTGAAGGATCACTTGATTCCTCACATTGCTGAGAAGACATCTAGCAAGGACATGTATGATGCTCTAGTAGGTCTATACCAGAATGGGAATACTGCAGGGAGTTGCATTTGAAACACCAACTTCAGGTTTGTTATCCCCTAGCCCAGGGATAACTAAGTAGATCACATCTCGAGGCCCACATGTCCTAGACATGGAGTATCGAGAGCCAGACAACTTAAGCATGGCCCCTCTTTTCTTCAGTGCAGTCCACATATCACCAACAACAATATCCATTGTTGAAATATTGTAACTGCGAAGTATATTCTAATTATAATCAAGTTATTATTTAATAGATCAATCCCCTTTTGTGGATTGATCACATCGGGACTTATGTATGACCAAATCTCCTATTGTGGATTGGTCAAACCATGTTTATATGATTCTATTTGAGAAGTCGGCCCCTAGGGCTAATTAAAGAGGTTTTAGCTACTAGTTGGAGAAGTCGGCCTTGCTTGATGAAAAGACACAACCCTAGCGCTCCTTAGCTAGTATAAATAAGAGGGGCTAGCGCCTCATTCACTCACTCACTCAAGTCACTCATCTAGTGCGCAAGTTTGAAGGAAGCTGTAGTTAGAAAAAGAAGAAGAGAGGCACATTGCTCATTCTTGGATATTCTCTACTGTTTGGTCTTTTATGTTGGCATTGTATTGGCAATCTATATTAAGGAAGTTTTTGCTGGGTTTTCTCCCCAATGAGGGTTTCCCAGGATAAAATGCTGTGTACCTTATGATTGTGTTTCTCTTAGTGATCCTGCTTATGTTATTATTGTCTAGTAAATTGAAAATAAATTAATATTAACTTTAAATTTAACATGTTTTTAGAGCTTGAATGAATAGAGCACCTTTCACTGGGTAACCAAAAACGTCACTTTTGTTGTCTAAGAAAATTAGGGCTTTTTGTTGGAAGGGAATTTCAGCCTAAAAACCATCTAGGGAAGTGCACCCTAGCCTAGCGAACTCATTGGTAGCTTGAGTGCACCTTTTTAGTGGCCAGAGCCTTCGGAAAGTGAAACCCTAGTTTTCACTGGTACGAGAAAACCAGAAAACCAGGAAACCAGAACCAATACCAGAAGTACCAGTCCATATTTGTGTAAGCTCAGTTTCAAGGGGTAAAATTTGAATTTTCTGAAAAAAGACTGCACCAACCTACTCGCCTCAGCCCAAAGCACCTCCTGGTAAGTTCAAATTCAATTTTTGAGCACTTTCAATTTTTGGTCATTTTCCCAGCTCCAGGTCAAGATGTTTGCAAGCACTAAGCTTGTGGACAAGTTAGAAGGTGTGGAAACCTTCCGTGCCTGGAAGTACAAGATTGCACTCATTCTTGAAGAGAATGACCTTGCAAAATTCATAAAGGAAAATGTACCGAAACCCGTAGAAGCTACAGCGAAAGAAAAGTACCAGAAGGATATGGTTAGGGCCAAAAGAATCATTGCAGACTCTATTAAAGATCACTTGATCCCTCAAGTGTCTTCTAAGAATACTCCAAAAGAAATGTTTGATGCCTTAACGAGAATGTATGAAGGAAGAAATATCAATTGGAAGATGAATCTGAGAACCCAACTAAAGAATACAAAGATGCAGAAAGGAGAAACCGTTCATGACTATTTCTCTAGGGTTTCTCAATTCAAGGAACAACTAGAAGCAATTGGAGACAACCTAGATGAAGACGAATTCATAATGACAACTTTTAATGGTCTCACAAGACCTTGGGATGCCTTCATCCAAACTATCTGTGCAAGAAAGGAGAAACTCCAATTTGACAGTCTTTGGGAAGAATGTGTTCAAGAAGAAGCAAGAGTAGCCAACCGAGAAGCAGTATTATTAAGGGATGAGGATCAAGCCCTAGCTTCTCATGCTAAATGAGGAAAGAAAAGGTCTCACTTCCAAAAGGAGACCCACCTTCATAAGGAATCTCACTCCCCAAAGAGATTCACCCACTTCCATAAAGAATCTCACCCTCCAAGGAGATTCCAGAAATATCAGAAGGGTCAAAGAAGAGAAAAAGATTTCTCCTCTTATCAATGCTATCATTGTGATAAGATGGGATACATTGCTAAGAATTGTCCCACCATAAGGGAAGAATACGAGAAGAGAAATAACAAAAGACATCATGCCCATGCAGTTGAAGATGATGAGCCACCCACGAAGATGATTAAAGAAAAGATTAAAGACTATGTTTTATTCTCTGCTCTCTCAGGATCTGTGACATTTGGAGAGGATACTTGGCTCATAGATAGTGGTGCCTCTAAGCACATGACAGGTTAGAGAGACATTCTCTCTAGCCTTATAGAAAAAAACTTTCCCCAGAAGGTTTTACACTCGAAGATGATTACCAATACCCTATCTAAGGAGTGGGAGAATCCACCTACAAACTTGATTCAGGGACCTCGATGAAAATGAAGGATGTACTAGGTTTGACAAAGAATTTGCTTTCTATCTCAGCTTTAGATAAGAAAGGTTTCAGGGTTGCATTCATAGATGGTGAAGTCCTTATGTGGCCTAAAGGAAAAAACATAGAAGATGCAATTGTTATTGGAACAGAAGAAGGTGGCCTGTATAAATTAAAAGGTCACTCAAATGCAGCCTTGACTCACTCCACGGAGAATCCATGTGAACTTTGGCATAGAAGACTAGCTCACATCAACTACAAAGCCTTACCATATGTAAGCAAGGTAGTTACAGGTCTACCAAAATTCAAGGTTGATCATGAAGGTGAGTGCAAGGGATGTGCACAAGGAAAGAACATAAAGAATCCTTTCCCGAAGAGAGACAGTAAAGAAAAAGGAATCTTGGAGCTCATCCACTCAGATGTATGTGGCCCAATGCCATCAACCTCTCTTAGTGGGTATGTATACTATGTGTCATTTATTGATGATTATTCTTGCAAGACCTGGGTTTACTTCTTGAAATCAAAAGATGAAGTGTTTGTAAAATTCAAGGAATTCAAAGCTTTGATAGAGAATCTCTCTGAAAGAAAAATCAAGATACTCAGTTCAGATAATGGAGGAGAATACACCTCAAAATAATTTGTAAGCTTTTGTAGAGATGACGAGATTAAGAGGGAGCTCACCACTCTCTATAATCCTCAGCAAAATGGTGTAGCTGAAAGAAAGAATAGAACTGTGATGGAAGCAGTGAAGACTATGATCCATGATCGAGATCTTCCAATGCACTTATGGGATGAAGCAACAAGAACAACAGTGTATGTCTAAAGCAGATTATCCCATAGTGCACTTGGATTCAAAAACCTCGAAGAAATGTTCTTCGGAAAGAAGCCAGAAGTAAGCCATCTCAAGATATTTGGCTGTCCAGTGTTTGTACACATTCCGAAAGAAAGGAGAACTAAGCTGGACCCTTCAGGAAAGAAGGGAATATTTGTTAGATACTGTGAGGTCTCTAAGGCCTTCCGAATTTACATACCAGGTTACCATCATATTGAGATCAACAGAGATGTAATGTTTGATGAAGATGCAACACTCAAGAAATCAAGGAGATGCCAACTTGAAGAAGTATATGAAGAAGAGCGTGTAGCTCCCAGAGTTGCAAAACCAGTAAGGGAAGTTACAGATACTCCATCTTTATTCCTTCCATAACCTCTTACTTTTTTGGGTAGTGGGATTGGTTACACTATGAAGGGTTGTACCTTACCTTATGGGAAGAAGGGGCTAAAGGCTCAGAGGGTAAAAGTAAGTGGCAAGAGTTAAAAACCAAATTTGAAACCTTCGAGATGCTTCGCCTAGGGATCCTCAAGAAAGGAGTGAAAAGCTTCTTAGAAAGAAAAGGGGACCCACAAGATAACATAAACACTCAAGGTACTAGTTGATGGATAGGAGGTCTCATCACGAGCCGACCTATTGTGACCATGGGCATGTAGCAGTATGACATTACTACCTATTTGGTCACCAAACCAGGGTAGTGGCTCTTGGTGAAATAGCCAAGAGTAAGGGGGTCTCATTACGAGCCAACCTTCTCATTTCCGTGAAATGTTTGTGGATAACGCTGCCACCTCTGGTCATCAAGCCAAGACAGTGGCCCTCATCTTTTCCCTTGAAACACAAGAGAAAAACATCAAAAGAAATAAAGCTAAGAGTAAATGGCAATGAATGGGCTAGGAAACAATTGCATTCATGACAAGGTGCAACTCACCCTCTGTTGACCACCTATTCAACTAGGGGGTCAACTCCATGTACCATGAAGATATGCATCGTCAGATGCTACCAAGTCAAAGACTCTCTGGTTCTACGAGGCAATGTTGGCCTTCAACACATATTTTTGTAATGGAATTTCTGCTCCCCTGCGTGGGATAATAATGTAATAGGTCCACATGGATCATAGTTAGGTCAGTTACCTTAGGACATCCTCATTAGAGGAGTCCCTTTCACTGAGTGTTTTTTTTCCTTAGGTTATTAATTTAGCCTAACTAGCCTTATTAATTTCCCTTGAGTTTTTCACTCCCGCAAATAATTCCTCCAAAGTGGTGAAAGGCGTTCTAATGGTTTCGTCCTCTGGTAGCTAGTATTTAGGAATTTTGTAAATCACCATGTAAGACATCTCTCAAAGTTTTGCGGAATTCCGTCGATTCTACATAGTTTTTTTTTTAATTTATTAAAATTGCCTAAGTTGGGTAATTTTAATTAAATTTTTATAAAAAATGTAAAAACTAGGTCCTTGGGATTTTGCTAGGGGTATTTGTGCTCAAAAGAAATGGAATGAGACCCCCTACACCCTTGGACCAAGTTTCAACTCAATTGGACAAGTTTTGCTAGGTGTTTGTCCATGAGGAGTCTTAGTTAGTAAAAAACAACAATTTAATTGCTGGTCATGACATAGTCAAAATGTCATTTTTTGTAAATTTGAGCTAAATGTTTGAAGTAAAGGTGGGAGATGATGTCTAAGCCTTAGCCTATCCTATCCTAACCTTTTCCTATCCTTTTTACACCCCCTCCATTTCCCTCACTTTATACAATTTACCTTCTGTTGACCGCTGGTTTAGCACAGGGGTCAACTCATATTCATGAAGATTATTTA
The DNA here is from genome assembly GCA_032191745.1 of Picea mariana. Lineage (NCBI taxonomy): Eukaryota > Viridiplantae > Streptophyta > Pinopsida > Pinales > Pinaceae > Picea > Picea mariana. Next base: position 4,053 of record JASDQU010946591.1, on the reverse strand, counting down.
TGTCAGAGACAGATGGTTCTACTGGGTGTTTTTAAACACCGGCACTTAAATTTTTGTAAACGGGATGTCCGCACCCCTGCGAGGGTAAATAATGTAATAATGTCTGCATGGATCATAGTTTGGTCAGGTGCCTTGGATGTTGACATCAGGGGAGTTCCTTTCATCGAGGGTTTTTTCATCTCAGGAAATTAATGTGGCCTAACTAGTCAGGTTAATTTCCATTGAGTTTTTCCCTCCAGACTGCCTCCAAAGTGGTGGAAGGCGCTCTGGCGATCACGTTCATTGAGT